>JAMKCH010027165.1:0-18390 GCA_023653785.1 Ophioderma brevispina
CACTATAATGTCTTTAACTAACACCCACCTGTCTACCCAAACCCCCCTGGCCTATTGATATACTTTTGCTTCTAACTAACGTCAACGGCAGCACTCATTTACCCAAAATTTGTAATCACATGGTTTAAATGGTGATATGTTTCCATTGAGAGAGCACACACCATATGAACGTCGGACCATTATCGAGTTCACCCCACCTTTAAGGCCAATAAACTTAATAACTGTTTCCTTAAAGCTGCCTCAGAGATCTCAAATTTTTCTTTTTGTGTAGAATAATATAGTCAACTGACTAATAAGATCCTCACCTAAAATGCCTCAATTCCAAAGTTAGAGAGAATCAATTTGTGTTTTTCGTTTTCCATGCAGTGTACCATTTATGTACCGTATAACCATGCATTGGATACCATGTAAATAACAAAATTTCTGGTCCGGAATTTTTAAACAACTTGTGATTTCTAATATGAATGTGACTTCGATTTTGAGCTTAATTATTTCACAAAGCAGTGATTATATAGGCACATAAGCATTTACATTGCAAAAACTATTTGTTTGAAAATTGAGTTGCGCCCCCATCGGGAAATTTCTGAGACAGCCTTAAATTCAACATGTTTTCACATACCTTGTAGACACTGCAAGGCACCGTTCCCCATATGTTCATACACAAAATAGCCTGCAATTGACTTGGCGGTTCTCTGTTCTGATTTGTAATACCCTGGAAGTTCTGCTTGCTCTCCTGAAGTTTTTCCTTCTTAAATAAGAACAAACCCCCACAATTTGTTTGGCAGTACAAGGAATTCACTAAAGAATTTAAGTCCTGGCTTAACTTATTATGACCAATCTAAAAATTCCATATTCTTTCCTATAGTAGCTTTTTCTGCTCTGAAAATACAAAGAGAAAGTTACAGGTATACACTCAAGCTGAAACTTATACCTATTTCAAATTCTTTCATATTCTAATTTTTTTTTTTATTACAGGTCTGTCCAATGGACTTAGTCGTGGATTAAGAGTTAATCCAGGACTACGTTCTTTTGTGAATACCAAGCTAAACTTCAAAGGCTCTTCAAGCTTTAAGTGGGTCACTGGCACATTTTCACAAAAACACCTTAAACTCCTTCAATTTACACTTGCAAATGATCGTCTAGGTCATTGGAAGAATTGAGATAATTTTTACACCTAAAAATAATATCCCCCGAAACAGATAGGGACATTAAGTGACGGAGATGTTTTTAGGATAAAATTTTTTTTCCTCTCAAATTTCACTGTAGGTTGTAGACCAACATCCAAGAAAGTTTCGACGGTTTCTTTTAGACAAACAGGTGCAAAGAAAACCGCAAACCTTGTTTTTGAACTTGCCTGTTATCGTATTCGTCCCCATAGAAAACAACCATCTTGAACTTTCTATCGAGCACGACAGAAAGTACTAAATCATCATCTATTACAATAAGACGGCGTATTCGGCTTTTCACTTCAGTGTGATCTAAATATTGGTAAGCATTCCAAATTGTAAAAAACCGAGTTCAAAAAAATGGGGGTGGCGCCTTCTTTCGGAAATCTCCTCATGCTCTTTAAAGAAGGGTACAGGCAGGTCCAAGGTAAATTTGTAGGCTAACTTTAAAGTTTGATGTTTGTTTGTTTGAATTTACACAGTGGTTGTGACTGTAAACATACAAAATATTCATACTCATTTATATTAAACCACAAAGTCACAGACCGGTCAAACAGGGATGCCTCTCTGAGAATCGACCCCGGCGTGTTTTCTTTCTCGTTTTGAAACGCCATTCCATAGTCTGCTGAATATATATCGCCAGAGTCATTTTATTATAATCATTCCGTTTACCCATAAAGGCCTGATTTGGTCTTAATCTTTCAGGTGAGTGCTAATGTACATAAAACCTTTTACACAATCATAGCAAAAATAATCAATTTTTGACAATCTTGAGGGTGCAGTATTGCGCAAATGTGCAGTGTCTCTTTAAAATGATCTCAAGGAATAAATATCAGAGGAAGAGTGTTGGACTTACCGGTATTGCATTGAGTTTATCCACAGGGTTTTTATAGGCCGAGATTTCAGTGACATAGTGACCAACATCAATGAAAGCTTCAAACAAGTCGGGAGGAAATAAACGCTTGAACCGCTGTCCTGTACGTTCCATGCTGAACAGAAATCTCAATGCCCTAAAAGCATTTTCCTGAAATTAAAAAAACAAATATATTTTTTTTACCTTTTGAATATCTTTAAGATGGCCCAATAAAATTGAACTCATTTACTTTAACCATCAGATTTAGCAAAGAAGATTAATAGATGGAAGGGCACCCTTTCCATACGCATTCATGATGGGCATGCCAATTTAAAATATGGCGTCTGTTTCTAGCTCTTAATTTAATCATAGAGGCGTAGCTCATTTTCCTTATTGCATGCTTGTGTCAGGTTATAAAAACACTTTTGATCTGATTGGGATTTGGATACTACTCCTGACATTTCCATTTATGCATGAATCGTTCTCTGAAAAGGCGGTGCTGGCTAGAAGGCGGTGCTGGGAATTTGCCAGCTCCGCCTTTTCTTGCTACAGAAGTGATCCGTTATTTTGCCGATTGATGCGCTGTGTCATGAGTTCCAGATTCCGTGGTCTATTGAATGGGAAGAGAAACTAATCGGAATAGCAAACGAACTGTCATAGCCTTGATTTAGGCTCTTTTTTGGAAGCTCTGGAGAGCTCATGGCGGCCATCCAGTACTGCTGCTATCTGCTGCCTTGATGGTTGGGGGTGGTTGCCAAGCTAGGCCCACTGTCGAAAACTGTGGGTCAGGAAGGTCTATCCAGGGAATTATTTTTGCTGCTACAATCCTCATATGGGGTGGAGTATTCCTGTCTTGAGGTGATCTGCCACTCATACCTGCTAACATTCTAGAACCCAAAAAACAGAATGCATGCCATGAACACTTCATCACAAGCCCTTAACGACACTATCAGTGATTATCCGGAAAGAGACAAAATCTAGTAATTGGCAGAATTCTGAATAGCCTTTAAAGTGAAGCATAGTAGAGAATTCATCAAGTTAATTTTTCCAACCGACGAAATTGAGAAAAGGAAAGTAGAAAACGGCACTGTTCAAAGATAGACTCTCTTCAGATTGAGTGTTGGTGTTGTAGTAAGTGTCGAACGGACAGTAATGACATAAATTTCCGATTGTGTCCTTATTAGGTTGCTTCTGGTAATCGGTCTTATCATTGCAGGCGTATGTTAGGATACCTGAAACTGTTACAAACATGCCCAAAATTCTGAGTTTCGATGACTGCAGGAGAGCTTCAGGAGCCCAGCAAATATTTCAGGACTTTCTGGCCAATTATTTCAGGATTGTTTTAAATTTCAGATAAGAGGATATCCCTATTTTTTTTTTTTTTTAAATTTGTTCAAAATAGGGATGATGCCTATAAAAACAGGGAAGGTTGGCAGGTATGCCCCCTCCATCAGCGGTGAGACAAAGCCGGATTTAAAACTCTGGATTTGGAATTACACGCAAGTCAAAAGCCACTCCCCCTACTAGCAATCGAACCCAAACCTTCATGGCCCAAAGGTGACAACGATATGCTGCCCATACCATCCATCAATGATTCCATGTAATACCTCAAAAAATTGACCTTAACTTGCCTAAGTTTTCCACCTTCAAAAGACGGCCAATATGGAAGATAGGTCTATTCACGAAACTAGGAATTGTCTTACCTGCAGTGTTTAGCCGACAGCAAGTGTTCTGTGTTATTCTAAAGTCTGTGGAAATATTTGCATACCAAGGTAGAAATACCATTGTTCTGTAAGAAATGGAAAACAGTGTAAGGATACACTTGATTATCTTTATCACAAGGTGCCACCGACATCAATTTGACTCTATATATCAGCCGACAGATAGGATCAACATTAGGCTACACTATACAGAAGGATACATATGGCCGAACATTACAATTCCACGATATGACATGTCCCGACTGGGCCGGAAAAAAAAAGTAGCCTTCAGGAAAAAAAAAAATGATCCCATATCTGGTTTCAAACCCATTAGTATAATATTAATTTTATCATATATGATGTCAATTTAAAAAACTTAAAAAAAGCAATATATTTATTTTTATAACATATTACCACATCATTCAAATTTTGCCCCATCTGAATAGGCTACCAGTCCCCAAAGCTATCCCCACACAAAAAAATGCTAACATTCATTCCGCATTGTGAAAAACTGCAACGATGGAATTACAGTAGGGTATTTTATAAATAAAAGAACAACTTGTTAATGTAATTTATCTACAACCCAGAATTTCGCGGTTCTCTGCTTTTGACGCCTTGCCCATTCAGAGAATATAGCTGTGCGGCAGCTCCATGACCTTTGACCTTGGCCATTGACCTTTGACCATCATCAACATTATGAGGGATCCCTTGATGCACCTGTGACACAAGTTTGGTTCCAATGAACTTTAACTTTTGAGCGTCAATTTTACATTTTTTTTGAATTTTTTTCAACTTGACCTCACATGACCTGACTTAGCACATGACCTTGACATCATCAACATATGAGGGATCCCATGGTGACATTTGAAACAAGTTTGGTTCTAATTGAACTTCAACTTTAAATTGAGGTCAATTTAAAAAAAAAACTTAAACATTTTAGTGACACATACACACATACATACATAACACGTACACAGATGACAAAGTGGTTCTGACAGCTATAGCTGGCGGCCCAAAAAAGTAGCGAGCAATGGTCAGAGCCTGCAACCTCATGTAAGGACCCTGCGAGGACTGTGCATTGAATAAATTATTGTGAAGCGTGATACTTACTACACTACTATTTGTTGTGCATTAGTATCGTTGGAACTAGCTCTGATTAAGGCCAGCACGCAAGCCTAAAAATGAGACAAATTAACATGTTAAAAAAAGTAAATTGTATATGTAAAGATTACAGCTTTGCTGCTATCCGCTTGAAAAGTGATGGACACCTTCGGACCTAAACCACCTAAACTCTATAGATGATATCTATCGCTCCTCTACCGACCCAGTCTTGATAGCTCAGTTGGTTAGAGCGCTGTGATAATAAATACAGAGGTCGCCAGTTCGGAAAGCCGGCCAAGGGCACAGGGCGTTTTTTTTTTTTAACGTCAAATTGTGGTGCGCCTGGATATATCAGGGAAAGATAATAAAAATCCAGGCCTTTTCTACCTGGAGAACTAAGCATGCCATGCAAAGACCATTAGATTGAGGAAACTAAATGATCAGTGATTGTCCTGTCTAATATATGTATTCCAGCGCTCGGGATATAGACTTTTTCATTGATGCATCGGGGAAAACCATCGACTCTCGAGTCAATGTTGGCAGTGTGCCGATATATTGTGAGAATGCAAGAATTGCGAGACCTTGATGTTCATGTTATCTTAAAACACAAAAACATTTCTCAGGACAATTACTACAGATGGTGGATTACTTTTTGGACAACTGTGAATACCCCATTGATAAGTGCATCAGCTTAGTATGTACCAAGCGACAAGTAACCCTCGTGTAACAGGGTAGACAGCGTAACATCTCTCGAAAGATGAGATACTTTCACTGTTTGTTTACTCTTCTATTATGACCAATGATACATTTACTAAAACATAATCAAATGGCTCAAGGGAAGAGAATTGTATTACATTTACCATGATTTTAGGCAAGATTTGGTCGGGTTACTTCCTCTGCAAGAAGAATAAATGAACATTGAAAAAATAACAAAAACCGACAACCCCCGTCCAACAAAACAACATGTGAGATCAATTGAGAAGGCAGACTCAGAGAATTTTGAAATATATCCATTGTATTATTAAATTATGTATAGGACAGAAACATATTGTTAGAAATTGAGGGCACCATCCCTGGGAAATCTCCGAGTCAGATTGATACTGTACAGATTATGCTTTGAAAATCATTTGCAAGAAGAGTATGTGTTATGGAGATAATTCCTTTGAACCGAGCATGTACTATAAGGACAAAGAGAATTGAGTGTATACTGACAATCTATTTAAGATATGAAAACTTATAATGCATTGTAGCAAATGTATCTGTTCACCTGCAAGGTGCATTTAGCGCGGTCTTTTTTCTGGCATCTTGAGTAGGAATTAAAGTGTCACTTACTGTGTATTGCCCATGGTGTAAGAACATTGTCTACCTGAAGGAGCTGGCGCTACCCAGTGGACTTGAGGATGACCTCATTCTGTGAGGATGTGAACTGACGATTCACTGAAATGCACACAATGAAGTAGACAGGGTGATTAGGGAAAGCCTAAGCCCATAGGTGTGAGAACAGAGGATTATTACGTAGACCTTTCCAAACCCCATTCACAAACCACCATGGTATTCCCGACGTATTTAAACACAAAACAAAGAGCTTTCATGCAGAGTCACAAGATGTTTAATGGTTTTTAAAGAAGTTTGCAGCTGTTTTATGAGTGACTTGACATGACACTGCCAATAACACTAGTTGCAGTGTAAATCTTTTCAAAAGAGAGATTAATAAGTCTTTCATCAAATACTTCTTTTACTTATGTCTACTCTTGTGGTTCTGGATGGTACAATGAGATGGCTACAATCATTTGGGATCTTGCTTGCTTGGATCATTTGAATGCATTCATGCTGATTCCAAAATATGGTACTAAAAAAAACATTTTTTTTAAACTATGAGCAACTAACACCGCTGGAAACCAGAGGGTTATTGATCCATCCCACCAATGCACCAGTTTTGGCAAAAAAGTTCACCTCAATAAGGTCATGTGATCCCACAAAAAAATATATTCTTGTACAAACAAATCATGACTTTTACGCTATTTATCCCTAAGTACTAGTACTTTTGAATTTTTTTCATGATCACCAAAGTTGTGTGGTTCTTCAACTTCTTGAACATTTTTTTGATCCCCAAGTACTGACATGTGTTAGACAGTTACAGTACAGTACAGATAGGCACACTCTGCAATGCATTATGTGAAACCAAAATGAGTGTTTCATTTAACTTTAGGAGTTACGCTTGATGACTTACTGTAGCAAAGCAAGCAGTAGTGGTATACCACCCATCAGACGTATATCGTTACTGGTGTTCTGGGTTCTTCAGCAGCGAACCAAAAACACCACACCGAGGAGAGGGTCAAAGAATAAAGATTAATGAATGTATACATAAAGAAATACTAGGCAGCCATGTGAAAAATTTGTGGTGGGATTTTTTTGCGAGCAATTGAACTTGAGGCAATGCCATGGTACTGTCTCTGAGCAAACAAATGCATATTTATAGTAAAATGTCAATCAATTTCTATTAATTATTCAGGAAAATTCCTTGGAGATTCCTGATAAACTATTCTACAAAAGATGAAATACGTACACAATCAGATTAGAAATACTAATTACCATAATCGTAGAGGAAAATTATTCCTATTATAAATTGGCATGCAAGAACTATGATATATTAAAGAAGTGTAACGGTTGCATAGCTTTGTGGTTTAACATGGATACCAAGGGGGGATATCACCCCTCATGATTGGTACAAAGCACCCAATGCTTATGATTTTGATGCCAGTGGATAAAATATGGTGGTCTTATTCCCACGATACCAAACTAAAGTACCAACATACCTAGTATGGCATTCACAATGCTGGTCATATAAGATGAGTTGTGCAAAAATTGGATTTTGATGGGCGGAGAGCCAGCCAGTGAAGCAAATCGTGTAACTGGACTGATCCGTGCCGTTATGGAAGTTGTTGCCTATGCCGATCATTTTACGTCTTTGACCAATTCAAGAAAAACCTTACAACTGGTCGGGCGTGTTGAATTGCAAAAACAGAATTATATTTGTCATTGCATTTTCGTGAAAAAAGTAAACATATTCAATTTAGAAGTATTATTGGCATTTTGTTTACAACTTTAACAGCCGTGGTACACACGGAAGGAACAGGAAGCGGTCATCCAACAATAGGGAAAAGCAAAAAAACTGACAACAAAATAATTATATTGGAAACAAAATAACTGTAAATCTTTGGGTGGTTAAATGATGTCCGTATTATTGTGTACGACAGACCTACATTTATTAGGAACCCAATTTACATCGATCACCCCAAAATTTAGTACTGTGACTTTCACGGTTGCTTAGTTCCCTAGAGTGCCTTACTCAGTTACTGAAAAGGCCCTGGGATTAAACGAGCTCGCATAGATAGCAAATTTGGTAATGTAGCACGTATTGTAATACGACTGAAACATCACGGGTGATGATATAAAATCGATAAAAGCCCAGGTAAAATTCATACAGCCATTTCTTGACCCACTAGACACTCTCAAAGCAAAATTGTCCTCGATTGGGAGAGAATCGCAATAGGGGCCTATTATAAGTTGTGTTGATAAAAATAAACAAAAAACAATGGCGGCAAAAAAACGCTACGATATTCAGTGTACACAGAAAGTAGCAGAAAAAGGAAAGTAGAAAGGCAACCGATATAACCGATTCACAAATGACAAAAAATCAGATTAAAAATTGCACGTGTGTTATTTGGGGTCCGCATTGGCATGGGGACCGAATTGACGGGTATGAGGCCGAATTGGTTATTCTGCCACAGGACTACGAATTCGCAACGTTAACGGAATAAACCGATGTTAAAGGTGCCGAATTTTAAGTGTGGGCAGAAATACTAAATTCATCCCTTGATCGATTTTTTATTTTTTTTTTTGCAAGCCACATGTTTCAATTAAGACGACCATGAGATGCCTTCTTTGCTTGACAGTTGCATTTCTCGAAAATTGGGGGCAAATTTTGAAAACTGAAACAATAACTTATCTAGTCCAATTAGCAAACCTTTTCTGCAGTAGAACTGATTTATGTAATTTTTTTGGATTGGTTTTGATTCGCATTTTTTGATCAAATAAACCCACCCAATGTATGCAAAAAAGTAAAAAACAAATAGAAGTAAAAAGATTATAAAATGTTATTGCTTCTTGAAATTTGTCCGACCCAAGATGTGTAGGCCTATGAGTTTTGGGTTTATAGGAATGGACGGCTGGCTACCATGCCGTCTCTGTGATGCACAAAGACACATGTCAGAAGTGATAAATGGGTGTAGAACTAGAAACGATCTGGAATAACCAAATGGGTTCCATAAACTATTAACAACTCAGAAAGTTCACACCTGTTGGTTTACAGGCCCGGACTCAAGCTAGGCAAAAAAACAAATTATGTGGCGTTACTTGACTGCCCTAAAATAGGCCCGAACCTAAATTGTTTTAACAAACAAAAAAACAAAGATCATTCAAACTGGAAGTACCATGACTCCATGAGAGCTGCCATCTTCTCAGATATGTAGAGGCTGTCAATTGTTCTTTGAGTTCTTTGGGCAACTAGTGACACTTATTTTTAAAATGTTGAAATTAAGTGTAGCAGAGAGTGCAAAAGTGTCACGTTTAGTTTCAAAGACAACCAAAAACAGGAGAAAATTTAAGTGTCATTTTAAACATTAAAAAATGATCTATATAAAGTTAAAACAAAATTACAAAAAAATCAGTCACGGAAAAGTGCCCCCTTTTGTGTGTGACCCAACACATATACATTTTTCAATAAAAGACCAGCTTTATACTCTACAGCTTAGTTTGTTTTTACAGAAAATAGCAAAAAAAAAAAAAAAAAAAAAAAAAAAAAAAAAAAACAAAGATTTTGAGCAAAAAAAAGGTAGGGATTATCAGATTTTAGCAGTGTCAGCTCTAAAGGATGGCATTTGACTAGTTTACATAAGCAGAGATTTATTACTTTTAGAGCCATACTGGGAAGAAGGATTTTCGACGTTGAAGGCATAACCTAACCGCGGTAAGGTTGTGCCTTCACGTTTATTACTAAAAATGACAGGACAGGATGAGAAAATGGAACCGGAGGAAAGGGAGGAAAGTTCACTATGGGAGGGAACTGTGCTTAAAAACCTAGCCCACAAAATTATATCAAGCAAAAAAATTTAACTACTTTCTCACTTATTAATTCCATAATGTTATCATACTAATACTCACCACATTCCAATAAGTTTGAGATTGTCATAATGTAATATACTAAGCAACAAGGCACCCCAGCAAAAATCTTCACTTTGTTCTCGGACCTGCTCTCCTGACAAAACGTACGTTAATAAGATAGCAGAGAGTCTAGGATTTTAAAGAAAGTAACTACTCATAATAGATTTCCAGTTGATAGTGGAATAGCTCTACTTTTTTGTATTGGAAGTTGGGGAAGTATGAATTGAGGGGATTACTATCTAAAAACTCTGTCGTTATTTGTGGTTGGCCCGATGATGTGCGCTGTAGCCACGATAGCCAACCTGAGCGGTTGGACCATCCACATAGGTTCAAAAGCTGAATCATAGTAGAAACACTGGAATGTTCAAAGAAAATGCAAACTAATATCAAGGAATAGTTTCCGTGAAAGCAGGTGAAAGCTGATTTTATGTATAGTGAAGAAGATTAAAAGATTCTGCATTGTAACACACCAAGGTGACTGAACTTTCTCAAATTTATGATTGTTGTTGGTCGAAATGTTTTAAAACCAATTTTGGGTAGACACACTATGCATCCACACAGTGTAAAATACAAAATATTGGTCAAACACAATTTGGAATTGTAATTGCCCTCAAGTAATTTCACTTTACAAAGCAATAATCCGCACTTAGTGTTTCGGTAATATCAGTGCCTGTGTCGAAAGTGAAGAGAACTACTATGTTATCCCTCAATCAGAGCGCTCCTAAAGGCTAAAGCAGATGGGCAAGCCTTGTCGTAAAAATTAAGGTGTTTCTTTAGGAGGAAATATTGAAAAAAAAGAGAAACGTATCTGATGGAAAAGTTTGCCTGTGAGAACTCTTGCATAAAATATCCATTATCATCAATGTACAAACTTATGAAAATAAAAAGAAAAAAAATATGAAAAAAAAAATGCCAGTTCACATAAAATTGAAATTGCGACTTCGACATTATGGGACAGCATAGGCCTATGGTACTTTAACATGTTTAAGACACTGCAGGGTCAATATTGACTGGACGAACATAACTTTGACTTGTAGTTGGCCCAGTTTCTTTCAATCCGATCTCTTTTTGTATTGCGAGAAGGAAATCGAAGATTTTCTGGATATTTATGTCCCCTATTTGAGTAAGACGAAGTCCAAACTCCACCCATAACTGTACCATCAACTGTTATCTAATATCACCAGTTAATCAAAGAAATAATATTTCTGCAAATGGGTTAAATTTTGGGTAGAATAGAACACATCAAAACAATAAATCAACAGTGAAACTTGATGGTCCATGGGACCAAGAATTTGGTCAAAATCTTGTTGTCGAAAGATAAGCTACTATTTTACCTGTGCGAAGCGGGAGCTTCAAAAGATATTTGCTTTAGTTGTTAGGAGCAAAAAGTACCCATTTTGGTAACCAATATTAATTTGCACAGTAGTCTATGGGGTTACAAAATCCTGTTTTAAAAGCTCTCACATCAAAAACAGATTGAAACATCGGCATGAAACAACATGAACAGAGACAGAGGTACTGAATTAAGATCATTCAATCAAGATGAAATCAGGTCACCACCTTTGCCCTCCATTAATACAATGATGTTGGTATGTGGTAAATTGGATGAAATCCCTCGAAAGTAGCGTAGTTCCCTACGATGGTGTTTTTAAATATAACTTAATTCACCATATTCTATATCATAGCAAAGCAGAATTCAACAGGCTTTCAATGACACCAATTAGGTTTAACCAATTAGTCTATAGGATATCACCTTAAGAGACATTGAAGAGATTACAGAAAGAAGCTCCCCCAATTTTCTGAACCCGGTTTTACCTATTTGGAATGATTACCAATGGATTAGCTCACACCTGAAGTGAATAAGCCGAATACGCGTCTTTATGAATAAGATGATGATTAGTAGTTTGTAGTGCACGACAGAAAGTTAAAAGCATGTGGGTTTTCTATGGGAACGTCTTACGATCGCAGGCAGTTCAAAACAAGGTTTGCGGTTTTCTTTTGCACTCTGTGTCCAATAAACCTTCGAAACGTTCTCGGTGGTGGTCTACACCAATCAGTGAAATTTGAGAGAAATTGTATCCTAAAAAAATCTCCTCCTGTCACTTTATAAGTTTTTTCTCTGTAGATTATGTTGGTTTGCCAGTCCAATGTGCAGAGCAAGTGAGTGTTGCATAAAATAACAATGGAAGACCAAGGAAGCTCATATCATTTATGTTGAAAACAACCACCAGCGAGGTTAAGGTCTTAGCATCAGGTAGTTTTACTTACAGAGTTTTTAAATCCTGGCTTTTGGGTAATGTGATCTGATTGGAATCGGTGGGATTGGCAAGCCAAGTAGGCCACAGCCAATCAGCCCAGGCTTGCTCTCCCCACTATGTGGAGTTAAGTGTATAGTTAAGGACAGTATAATTGACAGGTGCTGTATCCCCCCATATTAGGGGCACCGAAGGCAACTACATTGCCCTACTGGTGGACACCTCAATTCATAATGATGATGTCTGGTTTTCCACATAAACTTCATTATTACTATCCTAACATGGCTCATCGAGGTGATCCCGCCCCTTACGTCCAGCAAGCCGCTTGTAGCACCCTACACAAACATACACCAATCAAAGGCAGGTCTCACGTTTTTTGAAAAGTCATCTAAATTTAATCCTCCTTGATGTAATACAAGCGCATGAACTGGGCCCACAATAATAAGGCACTGACGTCAATGCATAGAGGAAGGGAAATTTAATATAGGATAACCATACCCGTTGGACCAAATGATAACCAACCCACGTACAAACCAGTACAATCTACTTACTTCTTGGATAAAATATCATAATCTTGAACTATTCTCAGTAAGGTTTCTATACAATCTAGCTCTCCAATGATTGCTCTTGGTGTCCGGGATAATGCGATGCAAATAAATATAATAAAGATATTATTAGCATTAGTTTCTTGTTTATTTGATACAGAGGTTTAATTAGTTAATTGTGTTGCATGACCTGAATCATAGACATAACAAGCATTAGTATAGATACCTGAAGGTATATAACTACACAGACTGCCGTTGACAAAGAAACCGTATTCAGGAAGAATTAAAATGCGCAAATGGTAAATAGTCTTGTTGATGCATTGGAACCACAATTTTTTTCTAGTTCCAATTAGTACTACGTTTGATTAATTATTTGTCGGACCAACACGAACACAAGTGCGCAGGATTGCATGAGACAGGGGAACACACACCTCATTTGAGATGCGTAATGGTCAAAGTATTTGTACCGATACCTCAGCGTAGCTTGTTGCAACTTACGTGAGGGGTGCGTATCTCCTGTCCAAGTAATTTTAATCCCAAATTGTAGAAGTTTACGTATTAACTTTGTGATAGCCTATTAGAGCATAGAGAGAGCAGGTAGCATCCTACATCACTAGCAGACAACAGGCAACCAGGGGATGTAAGCAACAGCAGAACATCAAGTCAAGAATGTTAATAAGTGGAACTCAGGGACCTGGTCTAGTGTCTTCAATACCATACAAGAAATGGTTTGAAGAAAATACCATTTTAAGCCAAAAAAAAAAAAAGTTTGTTCAGATTTCTTTAAACATGGCTTTGAAGCATAATTTTTTTTTTGTTAAGCGTTTTACTCATTTGACATTAAAATGACATCGCTTTCTTAGGTGATTACATTGTTGGGCTGCCGACATTTGTAATTCAAGTTTGATCGAGTATGGTTTTGTCACCGTAACGGTCATCACATTCCTCCTCGAACAACCACCTCCACACCAAGGCCAATTTTTATTTTTAAACATGTCATATCCCCTCTAAGCACGTGCCATACCAACGTAACCATTCCCCTTCGCCAACCGGTCCACCAATTCCTCCAAACCCAAATCGCATAAAAAGTCTTAGTCTTCTTTATATCCACAACTCCACCCCAACATCGCTCTCACCACCTCTCTCTGTCATTCTCAAAATCCCCCATCCCATTTGTGTGCAAGTGTAAATTTAAATCCTCCATAAGATTTTGGGTGATATAGAAACAGATGCATTAAATGTTGGAGACATGGTTTGTTTAATATTAAAGAACAAATAGCTCATACGGCTTTGATGGTTCGGGTAGTCAAGACTTGCATCTCCCTTCCGTGGGTGAAGTAGATGCTCTATTTCCACTCAGACTGTGTAGTATTTGTATACTTCCTTACTCCGATTTGCACCGCATGCTCCACAGCCACTCCTCTGTTGATGTCACCAGACATTTCTGGAAACTATCTGAAAAAAAAAACAAAGACACCAATTAGACGATTTTTTTGATGATCACAAAACAAGGGCAAACATTTTGAATCTCAGATTTAAAATATCCATCTCATTTCTTTTTTTTTTCACATTTGCTAAATTCCATTTTGACTTTTTGCAATTCAACTACTTATCCAAACATAAATATTTGCTTCAATCCAATCCTTAGCTTTCCTTCTTACAAGGTGCTTGTTCCATTTATTCTATCATTCTCTACTTCGATCTGAAGCTTGTCACTTGCACATATACCCCCTCAAGTACCGTGGGAAACAAACCTTGCGGTGTGGATGGTAGAAGCAATAATGCAATATTGCAGCACTATTCAATACTTTGCTATATTGACAGTTACCATTAAAATGGTGGTTTTTGTTTTTATCTTGGTGATGAAAGGATTTGAGGGCTCAAATTTCAGACGACAATGATAAAAAATTCGGCCTTTCCATCTGATTCAAATCGATACTACTTTCAGGTAAATCAGGAGGTCCCCAAGACAATTAAAACACATGTACCTTTTACCATTTATTCTTCTTTCCTGCATCCTGCTGTTCTGTAAGTATCTCCCGCTCCTGCTAATTTCTTAAGATAAAAATAGCCAGTCATCTTTTAGTGGCACTACTTCCAAGTATATTCCAGTATATACATGTCCATATTTACATAAGACCTTCCTTTACAATATTGATATGGATGTTCATTTTAATTCAAATTCCGGTTACCTAAACAAGGGATTGTGTCTGCATCAGAATTTACATGTACATTTATATAACTGCATGTGGATTAATGTCTGTGGTAACTTTTCCTCCATCAATTTATATAGATATACACTGATAAAATTGTAAAAAAGTCTCAATGATATCATAAAAATAACAATCTTTGCTATGGAGGAAGGTTAAAGAAGGTTTATTCCACTTGGCATTCATTCAATTCTAATATTACTTTCATGTTATAATATCTTGAGGTCTTTTTTTCATTCCATGATTTTGTTAGTACAGGCTGCGAAAACTTAGCAGTACGATCTCGCTGCCATGAATTGTTCAGAGTTATTTACCGTGTGCCGAGCGTGACTTCGTCAAACGAATGAATGCCTGTTGTGCTTAGTTTTTGAGTAGGTTGGCCCCCCCATTGGTTAATCGCGATGAGGCTACCCTAGTCTCCGCCTCTTTATTCAAATATTGTGGCCAGCGGCGTTGTCCGAAGCTCTTGAAGTATTCTGACGCACTGTATAACATCAATCATGAGATCACCAAGGTCCGCATATTCACGCACACATGCGGGACACTACCCCATGACCATTGTATCCAAAGTGTCATGAAAATATCAACTTATGTGGATACACCAAGCAAATTTCATATTCTGACCATGTTGGGGGCCATGACCTTTATGACCTCTATATGACCTTTGAACCCCACTCTTGAAATGGCATGGTGGGGCAACTACCCAATGACCATTAATGCCTTAAAAATGTGTGCATATATGTGGAAAACTGAGGGCAATTACATTATGGATTATAGTCGATTCGCGTTGATCCGTTCGTCGCCCTGGAGTTTTGGACCTATTCAATTAGTCGGAGAGGGATCACCTAGCTCTACCGGGAAAATGAAGAATTCAAATTCACATGCACACCGGATTATCTTGGAGGACAATCCAGTCATTAACTCACTCACCTGCCACTTGAATACAATTTCAATTCATGTATGAAACGCACTATAGTGTATTTCAGGCCGCTTTCAGGTCTAACTTGCTCACAAACCTGATTAAACAGAAGTCCCTGCGCGTCATTGAATTTTCACTCTCCGCAAGAATGGTACAGTGTCACATATCAGATGAATCGAGTATACCAATGTTAACCACAAGACGATACAGAGACACACTACCAAAGTAACCCCTATGTCCCCTCTTGCAGACGACACAATAACAATTGGTAACTGTCAATGGTGGTATGGATGGATTGCATATTTTCCCCGTCCCTGTCAGACCTGGGGAGGACCCTGGAGAATAAATTATTGGTTGATGTCCAATGTTACCTTTCTGCTGTAACAAGTGTGGGAATCCGTCCTAAATGTAGAAACCTTACTTGACATTTCCTTGCGATGTCAACCCAAACGGCTCCTGTTCTTCCATTGGATAAGTAATTTTCCGTCACTGTCTGCAGTCTCCTGATAATACCTTTGACCCACCCAAGATCAATAGGGTCTTTTGATAGGCTGTGTCTCGTAGCAGCAGTCTCAAGCATATTAGTACCCTACTATGTTCTCTGCTGGAGTCTCTCCACCCATTTCGCTGTGGTAAGACAGACACAAGATTGAACAATCAAGGATAAAGCTAAAGATTTTCCTGAAGATGGCGTCCCTCAATTTTCTAACAATCAGTCTTGCATTAACATAATGCATGTCCACATACTATCACTGTGTGAAATCGCTAGGCTCAAATCGATATCCTTTACATAGAAATATCCAACTTTGTATAAAATTCCGGATTCGGAGATTTTGTTATACACAGTATCCTATGGTGGTGTGATACTCATCCTAATGTTTACTGCATCAAACGAAAAATCTGTTTTCATCTCAACTTTGGAATTATGCACTTTAGGCGACTATCTTTGTTGTGGTTTCCTATTTTTTAATTATACACACACAACTTATCTTTTGAAATCTCTGATCGCTTCAAATTTGTGAGTTTTGTAAAGTTGAACATATTGTAAACAATATATTCCAAAAAATGTGTGTTAGAAAACAAATATGTTATGTCAATTTCCCAATCAGTATTGGATTTGTGGCTTTAAGAGAAGTAAGACAAGTGATTGACTTCCCGTAAACAATTTAAGAGAAAATGTTTTAGGGGAAATTTAGGAAAGGATATTTATACTTACGAGTGTACAAAGTACTTTTCCACTATGCTATAAGATCTGAAAGAAGAAACAAGTAAATGGAGTTCAATTAAACAAAATTAAATTATAAATTCTAACCAATACGACAATATAATCACACAAAAATGCATTTAAAAAAAAAACACATTTTGACTGGATGTAGCAACTAAAATTCCTGAAATGATTTATTCCAAAATTACTTTTAATTTTTTCTACAAAACAATCTGTACTTTGACAAAGAGCATGGAAATGTTCCTATATGGTTTCTCAAGATGAATTTAATTGCTTATTGGATTCCAATTTCATATAAATGACCATATAAATCACTTAATGACAGTGTCCAGAAAAAGTGCAAAGACAACAACCATATTGCATTCATTTGTGAATGTCAAGTTACTAGCATAACCACAATAGCAAATTGTACCAGTTTCATCTAGTAAAATATAACAACGCCTTCCTTTCAGAACCTACGCCATTTTTCTTATATGGCCTTGCAGCAAACCTTTTCTACTCCTCAATCAGCCTGTATTCTAAAAGGGAGTCTAATTTTAGCCCTGTGTTTAAACCAGGGAATTAGTCCAACATGAGTGGACCGTTTTTTCCTTTCACATCTATGAGATTGAAAATAATAGTGAGAAGATTTCCTCATGATGGGCCATTCCCGCCTATCCATGAGGAATTTTCTCACCCGTTACTGGCAAACCTTTAGATAATGTGAAAGGAAAAAGGTCCACTCATGTAGGACTCAAGCCTGTTTAAACCGGTTTAAAGTTATACTCCCTTTGAGATACCAACCTCAGTGATTGATAAGCAGAAGGATGCAAGACGAACAGCAGCAATTTGGTTTTGTGTTCTGTAAAAAACATTTTTTCACTTACGATTTTTTTGTGGTTACTAGTATCACTGACAAATTTGTGTGCTGTTAAATTTCAGTTGTTGGCATCTTAATGTAGTAAAGTACAGTAGAATTTCTTTATTTTAATATTCTGGACTGTTATTTTTTATGGGCACATACTGATCCGCATGAAATGCGTGAAAATAAAACTATTTCAAAATTTTGGGCGTGGCAGTGTGTTTAACATTCAGTTTTACAAGGGTTCGTTGGTTGTTTTATAGTTTAGGTTGGAACAGCTTTAACATTACAACCTATGGGTCAAATATTTTGCAGGCTTTAATTTCTTGGCAGTCCTGCATATAGTTAATTG
>JAMKCH010027166.1:0-26514 GCA_023653785.1 Ophioderma brevispina
ATCATACTGATAGTCTTTTGCTGTGACCATTCTTTCATTTGAATTAATTACTTATACTTTACCCTCAAAAAATCCATTTTATGAAGCTCAAATCCAAGAGCTTCAGGGGCTCCGCCCTGGACCCCGCCAGGGGCTATTGCTCCCGCACCCCACCCCGTTAAAGACCATTGGCGCTCGCTATATGTGTAGTTCCCCTCATAGTACAATCTTCCGTCTCAGTGAGCAAAATTAGAAACCAGTCTTTTATTTTAATTGATTACTATTTACCCCTTCAAAAGTGGCAATCTTCGAAGGTGTGAATAGCCAAATCCAAGCGCTTCCGGGGGCTTAGCCCCCTGGGCCCCGGCAGTCGCCCGTCTACACCCCACCCGTTAAAAGACACGTGGTCCAGTGGATCTGCGCTCGGCCCGCACGCCAAAGTTTGTGGGGTATTTGCGAGAGCCCGCTGTGGCCAATCTGTTGCACCCTTGAGTAAGGTGCTTGACCTCAATTTACTCCTCTCTACTCAGCTGTATAAATGGTGGGTACCGGTAGTACAGTGCTGGAAGTGGAAGGGTAACAGACTCGCTGTAGCTGAGTTGTGGCGTTCCCACACAGAAAATTATATGGTGGCGTCTGGCCCTCGCTTCAAAAGAGAGATGGGCAATCCGTTCCTGTGTACACATCAGGTCCGTCCCCTTTACCTTACCATGTGTACAGGTTCCCCTCGGCAGTAGATAGAAGCTTAAGTCAAGGCTTAGACCTAATACTGCCGTTTTAGTGAACCAATTAGAAACCAGTCTTTTCTTTGGAATTGATGACTATTTACCCTCAAAAAAAGTGGCCATCTTGAAGGTTCTGAATAGCCAAATCCAAGAGCTTCGGGGGAACCCCCCGGCCCCTGGACTCCACCCGTTCCGGGCTTTCGGTTGGGGACCTTGTGTCAAGGCACTTGCGGTGTTCAGATTGGTTCGAATGATCAACAAGAAATGGATCAGTCAAAGGGCATCTACTAGGAAAATATTAATGGCCCTTAAAAGGGCCCAAAAAGCATGCCGTGAATTGCCATTGTTTTTTAGCTCAATACGCTTCCTAGGACTCTTACTGCGGCAATAACATTTCCCAGTTTACACCCCCCCCCCCCCCACTGAAAAAATGTCTAGGACGGCCTGTGTAATTCCTCGGGGTCTCAATGTATATATTCGCTGTTTGAATGTTTAATTAAAATGACCGGTACCTATCTCTGGAACAGGAAGTTGAATTGGAGATGCGGTTTCAACAAAAAAGCTCTTCAAAATGGACACAAACGCTAAAATGAAAAATAAAAATAAGTCTTTAATTTTACTGTCCAAAGCATTTTTTTCATCACGTTCATGGGACCGACATTGATCCTGAGTTGGGGGGGGGGGGGGTAGTTCATTTGATTACTAAAGTGGATCCCTATTTTGTTTGTCGCGCGCCATGGTAAAGCTTTAACCAACCATTTTATATTAAATTCCTAATTATCAGTTGCGCATATTGTTGGGAAAAAAAATCAAATCGGCCATTGTCCGTTTTTAATCTAAATAGCATAATAAGCATTTTGGGTGTCTATTTTAAATTATTTTCACCCTCTTAAATCGTACTGGAGTAGATTTTTTTTAGCAGCAATGTTGTAATTTTGTAAATTTATTGCGTATCACAAACATCGCTTTTTTGACCGCATTTTGAATCGACACAACCGGTTTTCAGTTTTCCTGTTATGTGGTCGTGTTTCATGTAATCGTCAATGACGAGAGTTTTGGTAACCATTTCTTTTACAATGGGCAAACGTGGTTTTTAGAGGGGTAACACGTAGACTCCATAATACTAACGGGAGTGCGCAAGGACCGTATACAGGTCAGCGTTACGAGCAAAATGTGCCCAACCATTTAGTTTTGGTCCAATTTGGTGCGTGGTCGTAAAATGATAATTTACCCGTTCGTAACAGCAAATAAGGAGACCAATATTATGATGCATTATGGTTAGCAGCCATTTTAACCACGAATTCTTGGAAAAGTAGTTTAAGGACGTTGTTCGTCAAAATGATCCAGTCGAAGACGTTGGTCATCCCACAAGTATGAATTAAAAATCATTATGTCCCAATATGCCAACGTACATTATTTTTGTTGTTTTAATTCATTAATATCTTACATGATCAGGGTTAACGCCCTGTTTTGAAAATCGCCCGTTAGCACCCTTGGGGGGTACCCAGGTTTGGTTTGGGAATCGGAAGGAAGAGAAAAGTAGTGGGCTATTAAACAATATAGGGATATATTACTGCTACTACACGGCCAACTAAACGTATACGGCGTTGTAACGAGAAGAAAGAAAACCAAAAAGACTCCCCTTATATTGGGAACGGTAGAGTGCAGCGTTTCGTTATGCAATGATGTAAAAGTAAAAAAATAAATATACTTCATTTAAATAAAGGAATACAATGATACAAGTTTCTTATGTACTTTCTTAAAAACGTAATGGGCTGTGAACAAAGATAAGCTTTTTAAATTCTGTCTATTGGGCAGGTTTAGGTACTAACAAGCTGTCCAGATTCATTTTGTTCATTTTTCCATTCTCAACCAAGACGTCTTTCCCGTTAAGGAGAAGGTTTGGAGTACACGTAATGGAGTCATTAGACATGTGTGGATTTTCACGATGGCTGCACCGCGCCTCTTAGTCGCAGAAAGGTTTTCAGAATAGAGGTAACAGAATTGGACACATTAACACTCGGTTCATGAGGATTAGTAGTCTCATTCAAAAGTAATGTGCTCTGTCGCTACTTAATCTCTCTAGAGATGAACACCTTCACTTACTACCAGGGATCCGAAATAAACGGGATTAGGACATCGCAATCAACGAAGTGGATGCAACTGACACACTGATCTGCATGAAATCCGTACTAATGGATCACCGGTCGTACGTGGAGCTCTTCCGCTACGCATTCCCGATTGCGTCATACTGCATAAATAATCAGGTTACTTATCGTACATGGTGCGCTATAATATGGCAATAATACTATTATCCTGAAAAGAAAAGCTTAAAAATTATTTAATAAAATAACAAAACAACATTTTATTTTTTCTAAATGTATTTAAAGAAGGCCACAAAATTTAGGGTTGGGATTTTATTTCGTTTTTGTAAAATTACGATTATAGGCCTACATTATTCATTTACACTCTCGTGAAGGTGGTATTAGATCCATTTGCAACGGAGCTGATGAAAAATTGTGGGCTTTTCTTCAAGATTCATCTACTGCAAGTACTATGCATGCGAATCTATATGGGCATTTGTACACAGTGTCACCCGCCTGGTACTACTCAGAAAAAGCATGCTGCAACTGATTCTTGTTCGTCTAATCCTAGGAAATGCAAGAACAATTCGGTTTTGAAGCGCTTCTTAAGTAGTTGCTGAGATGTCACCAAAAGATGTTCAATGATAGTAAAGGCCTGATAACCTTGAAGGCCATTTGATCCCTTAATGGCCAATTTCCGACAACTCGATGCCAAAAAAGTTCTTGCAGACGATTTATGATTACTAAGGGACGCTGCAACACTGCGAAAGTTGCATTCTTTTAGTTACAACCACAGAGAACATATTAAGGTACTCACTTACAGACAGACCTATTATGCATTGATATTCATTTTGAGCTTGATAATTGAGCTTGATTATTATTTGAATAAAATACTCGAATCGTTTCTCTCAAGCTTATCTCTGGCCTTGGGTTCATTAATACCCCGTTACAATAACTGTGAAACAGTCAAAAACATGTAATTGCTCGATCTATATAACATTCGAACATGGTCAACACATTTGACGTGCTAGCAGTGTCAATTTACCAGCTGTGACTGCTATTTCTCCTTCTTGATTCGTTCTTATTTCTGATGTCATACTGCAATTATTAATAACATATATTTAAGATATGAATTAGGTATTTAATCCCAGTGGAATTGAAGGCTTAACGGACTTTATGGAGATAAAAAACGTAAGTGTGTTTGCTGCGTTTTAGAGATGTCCCGTTTATATTCATTTCAAAATTATTTTCAGGAGCGTCATGATGCTTCCTTTTCATGCTACTAACTACACATTCCCCTTTCTTTGCCTGCCTGTATGTTTTCGAACCCCTCCATGATATCAAAGTTGCAGTACACCCTGTAGAGATAAGAATTCCGTCATTGCAGAGAGGAGAAGAAGGTTTGCAATGATTTACCAGGGAAACAGATGATTGTCAATAGATTTTACTGCAACTTTTTAATTGGGGTCCGGGTTCGCGTGCAAGGGGCATAACTTCAAACACTAATCGCCGTTCGCCACAAATGAGGAGTCAAAATAAAATAAATATGAAAACACCGTTTCCAATTAACCCATAATGTTATACTATGATGTAGGTTTGAACTTGACAGATTTCAGGGTGGGGATTACTTCTAGGGGTTTGTGTTTATTATATATAATATTATATATTAGATATATATATATAGATATATATATATATTAATATCAGTGCTGGCGGCCAATGATGAGAACACAAAGTTCGAAACGTATGTCTGCGATTGAGGTATTACCTCCCTTCATGCTGTTGCCATATAGGTGCAGTATGTTTAGTTGAGCACTCTTCTGATTTATACAACTGTACATGGTTTATGTGTCTTGATGTTTTCATCAAGGACGGAATTACGTATTAGCATTTTGCATAGCTCACTCTTGAGTTTGGCCCTTGGTATTCATAAAAAATTGTGCGCCGTGATGGAGGGGTCAGTGGCTAACGGGTCATTGATTCACTCCATTTGTGGATGCATTCAGCTGGTGCTGCATGATGGAACACCAAAGTTCGAAACGGTACCGTCTGCAGATTGAGTATATAGATAGAGATAGTATATATATAATATTATATATATAGATTCTATATATAGATGTAGTAGTATATAGGTATATTAACCCTATATCGCACCTTTGGGAGACCACTTTTTTTGTTATTACTCATGAAATACGTTGGGAGGAATTTACGTCTCCCTAACGTATCCCATAGAATTGCGGTTTATTCCGTAACGGGAAAAGGATATGATATTAATTTATGGCAAAATGAAGGCTAAGCCACTAGAATAACAAAGGGATATGAATATATAATTTAAATAACTATAAACAGCTCAGTATAAGATAATGAGTATTCAAACGCTCCCTATATACCTTTGTAGAAATATATATATATATATCATAACCTATATCGACCTTGGGGACATGATCTTTGTAGTACTAATGAATACGTGTAGGGAGACATTGACTGGTCTCCTAACGTTCCTTAGAATTGCGGTTTATTCCCTCAAAGGCTATATATGAATATTAATTTTGCAAATGAAGGCGTAATCCCTTTAGGAATAAACAAAGGAATGAAATTAATAATTTAAATAAATATAGAGCTCATTATAAGCTAAGAATTATTCAACTTTCCCCTAATTATACCATGTGTAGATCCATTTGTCGGCACCTTGAAAGTATATATTATTAGATATATAATTACAATCTGGATTCCAAAGATCTTCGGCTTTAGAGTGCTCAATTAAATTACAATAAGGAGCGAAGAATAATATAATAATTCCTTTAGCGAGTTGAGTGCCATGATTGTCAAACTCCGACAAATTTGTTCGAGAGCGGTAAAACCTCTCTATTCAGGGAGTAAGTCTGAAGGAATAACAAAACAAAACAAGTGCGAAGCTTTCGCTTACAATGCGCATTGTATGTGGTATTGTATGAGTTACGCACGCCTTGTGGTTCATGCGCGGCTACGTTACACCTTTGTTTGTGCTTGACGCGTGTTCGGCATGTGTTGATAGTTCAGGTCGATTGGTTTAATGTTCCGTAGCTGTGCTTTCGTTAAAGATTTCCTTAATATTGTACTTTTGGGGAAAGCTAAAGATTTCCACAGCGCATTGCCGCACATCAAAACTATCATCGACACACTACACAACAGAAAATATGAAATCCAACCACCGAAACAACGGAGGACCAAACCTGCAAACTGCAAGAAAAAAGAAAGAGCCCACGAAATGGAAAGTGCCGGTCAAAAAACCTTATATACCAAGCAATTGTTTAAAAAACACACAAAAGCAGAACATACGGGGACTTTACAGAAAAACGAATTCAAACTAGACTAGCAAACCACAACCTCTTCAGAACGCCAAAGACAGACATCATACGGAACTTCCAGTACGTCTGGAAGGTAAAGGAAAAAGAAGACAAGTTCGAATTAAACGCAAGTCTGGCGAATACTTAAACACGCACAGACATACTCAAGGAGATACGAGCAAAAGATTGCAAACTGTGCAACAGGAAAAATTTTTCATTATCTGCCGACCAGTTACGCGAACATTACCAAGCGGAAACTGAAACTGATCAACACATGCCGACACACGTCAAAGCACAAACTAAAAGGCTTGTAACGTAAGTCGCGCATTGAACCACAAGCGTGCGTAAACGCATAAAATACGCACAACCATGGCGGCATTCTGTAAGCGGAAGACTTTCGCACATGTTTTTTGTTATTCCATTCAATTACTCCCTGAAGAAGAGAGAGGTTACCTCTCGAAACCAAATTTGTCGGAGTTTGAAAAATCATGGGAACTATAACTATTCTAAGGAATTCTTCTTAGATACGTATATATATATATATATAATAGATATACCCGACTAGAATATATATATTATATATATATATATACTTATATATAATATATATAGCTCAAAAGTATTAGTACGCAATATCGCAATTAAAATAGTATTATAAAGGTAAGAACAGAGAGACTGACATTCACACGGATTTTTTCTTGCACAACTGCAAGTTTCAATGTATATTATCATCAGGTGCAGGTGCCCGCTCTAATAAAGGAGACACTCTGCACCTTATGATATTATAAATTGAAAACTGCAGTTGGGCAAGAAAAAATTCCGTTGTGACTGTATTCTCTCTGTTACATTTATACTATATATATATATAATTGATATATATATATATATATGCGAGAAAGAAATGGGTGGTTCCTATAGGCTTGGTTCGTATAGTACATTATTAAAAATGAGAGAAATATGTAAGACGAAGCGGACGAAGCAGAGTTCACCAAAAAATTTTATTGCAAGCTTTGACAGAGTCTCTTCAGGCCATACCTGAGGACAGGTGAAATTGAAAAACAGTAAACAAACCATTACTAATAGCCCCAAATAAAAAAAATAAATTGACGTGAAAAAGGAGTGGCGCATGCATGTAGAAACAACCCGATTACGTGGTAAATACCCACAGAACAAGAAGCCGTAGCGTCGCTAGGCCTATGTTTTACATTGACGACCAATTTTTTAGAAGAGCAAGACAAATATACGCTATATCGCGTTCATGAGGGTGATGATGGGCAGGACGACTGTACATATAAAGCATTAATAAACAATATGGTAACACAACCAAAGAGAACCATTTTCGGAATAAAATTACGAATGCAGTGGAAAAATACATACACGAAATGGTTCGACATCAGGTGTATGTGGGTGGTACGTGTCTTGGGGGGCTAGGACCAGCTGTCAAAGAGAGGTGAATTTTTTTTTTGGGCGAGAGGTGTACGGCAGGTTTTGGCGGAGGATAATCGGTAAAGGTGTGTATTGCTCTTCAACATTGATGCCGGTAGGGGTGAGTGTATGGAGTTTGGCAATCCCGTTGGATTCCCTGTGTAAAATGACTTCATTAGAATGTGTTATCGCTCAATTGGCATAACAGAGAGATCGACACAGAGTGGTTCGGTAAATTGAAATGTTGAGTGTAAGTACCTTGGAGTTTTTTATTTCTTTTGTAATTCTTTTATGTTGTGACCGGGTACATGCTGATACGTGTGTAAAGAGTGTTGCCATTTTTGCCCAAGTACTGTTTCTTACATTGGTTGCAAGTAATTAGGTAAATTACCCATGTTGATTTGCATGAGAGTGATTGTGTGATTGGGTAAATGATCTGTTGGTATGTGAGCTGGTGATTTTTGGCCTCGTGAAGTGAGCACGACATATAAACACATTTTTGGAGATTTGGAAGAGCCTTTTAATGTGTTTTCCTTCCTCTTGCGCTGCAACTTGGCTTGACAGGAGGTCCCTGATGTCCTGTGCGTCTGAAGGCCGTGAGAGGGGCTTCAGAAAATGCAATCTCATCATTTCATATTTATGAATTGATCTGGAGATGTTTATGGATGATCTACCAATAGACTTCACTAGGTGAATATACAAAAGTTCGAAAACTTGTCTGATTCCAACTGGAAGCAAACCTTCAGATATTTAACCAAATCGTGCATAAACCAAAATCCCTCCCTCAGAAACTCGGTGAGCTTCTAATTCCCTAAGGGTTCACCATCTAAATGATTCTCTCCTTGCCTAAAATCCATAAAACATCACTGCCCGTTCCCCCCGCACGTCCTATCGTGTCTAGCTGTAGCTGTCCCACCACTCAGATCTCCATATACGTTGACTTTTATTTAAGACCACTGATTACTCAGAGTCAATCCTACATCAAAGACACTAACGGCCTTTCTACAAACAATCATTGATCTTAATCACACACCTCACCATTTCCTGAAAACGCCCTTCTTTGTACGGTCGATGTTGTTTCATTATATACAAACATCGACCATAAGACTGGCCCTTCTTGCTTGAAGAAACGCTCACTAGCCTTCCCAAGAAAACCCCTCCAACCACGATCTTATTCGCCTGCTTACAAAAAGAATTTAGTTCTCAAACTCAAGTGCTTTTGAATTCAATGGTACATTTCAGCAATTAACATGAACTGCAATGGGGACAAACTCGCCCCCAGCTATGCAACGGCAACCATGATTAGTGTTGAAGATGAGATTCTGGAAAAGGCCTACCAAAAACCACTTGTTTGGAAACGCTTTATTGATGAGACGTTTTTTTCATTTGGACTGACACTTCTAATTCACTCACTGAGTTCCAGAACCAACTCAATGAATCTCATCCTTCGATAAAGTTTCACTTTCGATTCTTTCCTCACAAACATACCCTTTCTGGTGTCAATGATCTCCTCCAAGACCGTCATCTCAGCACCAGAGTGTACAGTAAACCTACCGATTCTCATCAATATTTCACATCCATTAATCTTGTCATCCACCACATACTTTCAAAGGTATAGTGTACAGTCGGCTGCTCCGCACGCTGAGAATAATGTTCTGAGTCTTTGCTGAGAAGCGAAGAAGACATGAGGAGCTAAAAATAATTCCTCAACGTGGCTATACCATCATATGGTGAAACACAAGGTCAACAGGGCCAAACACATTCTCGGTCTTATATCTCATCACCTACAAGAAAAGGAAACCCAAAGGGTTTTCCTCGGTCAACATATCACCCTTCACTGAAGTCTATTGTAGCATCATCCATAACCATCTCCCGATCTTCATAATCTGAAATGATTAGATTTGATATTTATGTAAGCCCCTCTCCGGCTTTCAGACGCCCCAGGAACCTCAGGGACCCTCCTTGTCAAAGCCAAGTTGCCAGCGCAAGAGATGGAAACATCATTAAAATGCTCTTCCAAATGCTCCAAAATGTGGTTATATGTCGTGATCACTTCACTGAGGGTCAAAAATTCACCAGCACACACCAACAGATCATACCCCATCACACACAATCACTCTCATGCAAATCACATGGGGTAATTTACCTACTTACTGCAACCAATGTAAGAAACAGCATGTGGGCAAAACTGTCACACTCTTTACCCACGTATCAGCAATACCCGGTCACAAATAAAGAATTACAAAGAACTCAAAAAACCAAGTTCCTTACCTCAACCCATTCAATTTAACCGAACTACTCTGGTCAGATCTCTCTGTAATGCCAGTGAGCAGAATCAACAAACATTCTATGACGTCCAGTTTTACACAGGGAATCCAACTGGATTGCCAAACTCCATATACTCACCCCTACCGGTGTAGAAGTAACCATTTCCGCCGTAATCATAGTCCGGGACATGTGAACAATAGGGCCCAAATCGATTCAGTTGACTCTTTTACGCAACATTAGTTGTAAACGCTTTATTCCGTTTCGTCTATGGAGCCCCGGACTATGGCTCCCACACCGGACTATATAATCTGGCGTTCACATCCGGCAATCAACGTTGAAGAGTAATACACACCCTTCCGATTATCCATCTCCAAAAATCTGCTGTACACCCTCCGCCCAAAAAACATCACTCTCTGTGAAGCTGTACTTAGCCACCCAAGACACTACACACCCACATACACCTCTGATGTCGTACCATTCGGAATTTTATTTTTCCACGCTTCGTAATTTTATTCAAATCTGTCCGCTTTGTGTTTACCATATGTTGTTTTAAATGCGTTAAAATGTACAGTCGTCGATGCCCATCACAACCTCAGGACTCGATATAGCGTATAATTTGTCTTGCTCTTCGTTGGTCGTCCTGTAAACATAGGCCTAGCGACGCTACTCTATATCTTGTTCTGTGGTGCTTTCCCGCATCGGTTGGTTTCCTACATGAATGCCTCACTCTTTTTTTTATTTTTTTTATTTTTTTTATTTGGGGCTATTAGTAATGGTTTGTTTCACTGTTTCATCTGTTTTCCTCCGGTAATGGCCTGATGAAGACCTGTCGAAAGCCTTGCCAATAAATTTTTTTGTGAACTCTGCTACGTCCGCTCGTCTTACATATTTCTCTCATTTATATATATATATAATTATATATCTATATTATTATAATATATATATATAATATATATATATCTATATATATATATATATATCATATGCACATAGACATTAATACAGATGTTGTCATATATGTATTTTTTCAATCATTGACTTCATTTCTTCATTTTTTTTTCAAGGTCTACGTAAACGTTCCAGAAGCGAAGTTCATAATCAACGTAGCTTTCTCTTAGTGTGAAAGACGAACGTCGATGATCTTTAGCGCAAGATGTTATAGCGCGATGGATAGAAAAACTGTAATATTATAATATTCTCTACATAGCAAGGGCCAGATTATAACGACAAACCAATCCCGAACAAGCGAAACTTTAGTGTAAACAACAAATAATAGTTTACAGGCTGACATAACCACGACCTGTACATCACTCTACAAAGGACTTTTAGAGTTGTTGATAATTTCCTAGATTTACAACAAGACAATGAAACGTTAAAATGTGTTTGTTCCGTATAAGAGAGTTGTATCCCGTTGTTCTCAAATAGTATGGCATTGAATACAATCACAACCAAGTTTCGTGGGAAAACAAACTGCGGCATGACCCGGGTATGATTGAGTAGACGCTAGATTGCGTATTTTAACGGCATATTATAAAGTGTTAATATTGATGGTTAACTAGAAAACGGCTGTTTTGTATCGATCTGCGCAAAAGATGTGGACTGGAGGCGGACATTTCAGGACGACAATAAATAAATTACTGCTTCATCTAATATTTCGATTTATACTAGATGGGTCTCAAATACGATCTGAACAAGCACTTTTAACAAAATATAACGGTTTGTGTATTTCCGCAAAGTCTCTTACAAATTCAGTACTTTAAGCATTTAAAAGCATCTGCCACGGTTAAAAATGTTCCTAATTTTACCAGACTTACCTTTTAAATTCGGTAACCCCCAAATTTCAATAATCTTTTTTATTCACGCGATTACCATACCTAACATAAACTGCCAATTTGGAAAAGACAGAAAAAAAGGTAAATAAAACAGTGGTTAGAAAACAATACTACACATTTGAAAAACGGTAGTATTTATACGCTGAACGTTATTATATTTTTCCGTAATATTACTTCTTTTGTAACGTAACTAGTTTTCAATGTAAGATAATGAACTTTGAAAATCGTTTTACCTATAAATTTGTTTTAAATACGTCATATAAACGTCAGTAAAAAATACAAAATCTGCTTTCCCTTTTCATTAAAAAAAAAACTATTGCAGAACTCGATTCGCCTTTGTATTATATTGAGTTTAATTTGAAAAAGTAGTACAAACAACATTTGGTCTTTTGAGCGATTGTTAGTAACGTTTTAATTTTGGTATTGTTTAAACAAGTCAAACCAACAATAGCGTTGAAGCTGGATTTTACGCCGTTATTGTACGTTTCCTGCAATGGTCTGGTAATTTTACGGCTCCAGTTATTTTAAGTTCTGCCACGTTGTGAGTCCCAGCTGCCAGTCAAATCCCGTTTTTTACAGGTTTATTTTGAACAGTGTTAGGAAGTATGGTCCTTTGGTCATCTTATTCAGGTTGAATTTGACCTAAAAAGGGGGAAGGGGTAGAAGAGTGGTGGTTGCGGAGGGAGTGTGCATAGAGTGCTCCCCTTATTTCTTCCAATACGATTTTTGCACTTAACAGAACGAATTTCATTGTTATATTGCATTATAAAACAATGCTTTCATATGATATCCTCCTTGGTCCTGAGCATATTGGTCTAGAGCATAAATAATCTGCGAAAATATTATAAGTCAAATATGGTCCAGGCCATATTTCAATCTGTCCTGGAGGCATAAATATTAAAAAATAGGCCAGGAGCATATTTGAATATGCTGAATATGTACAGGACCATATTTTAATACACAACTGGTCCAGACCCATTATGGCAATATATGCTCCTGGAGCAGGGGATAAAGATTCTAAGTCAAAAACGCTCCACGGAAACACATTTGCATAGTATAGTCCTGGACATGTGCAGTACATTTTGACTTAGAATATTTCTCCATAATTTAGGGTCCAGATCTAATAAAAAGCAAGCGGGGTATTTGGTTTTTAAAGACGTTTTCAATGCTAAGGACTAATTTCAAATTACAAGTTGATCAATATTTCTCATCCTTTATTTATTACATAATAGGGCTGCGGAGATTTTACACAAGTTACAGCCTCATTGCATCAAATTTACATACTAAATTACTATTACGTTGGGTAGATTATTTGTCCATCAAATCAAAATCAAAACTACTTACAAACTCAAGTATCTGTGTTAACGAATAACATATTTCTCAATATTCAAATAATTTTTCATTCGTAAGATATAAATATTTGTATGTTATTTTACAAAATAGGGTTTTCTTAATTACCCTTTCCATTATTGTCATATAATCTAACGTCTTTCTCACAGGAGCGTTATAACATTAAACTGAAAGTGACCAATTCGTAGTTTCGTAGATACGAATCTCCACCTAGACATGGTACAGAAGATTCGTAGAAATTAGACTCGGTTTAGTAAATAGAGACGTCACTGCAATGGTTAAATTTGATTTGCCACAGAACAGTTCACCATTTGCAGGGAATAATTAAAATATTTAAAAAAAAATAAAAATCCACAGAGGGACTTGAAGATTTAAAGCGAAATTAGAGAAATGATCTCATAAAAATCCGTTGAAATATTCACAGCAATCTTTTCTTCAACGAATGTTTTCGAAATAAGAAAATGATCCAATCTACACATATTGGATTAGATGGTGACTTCCAGGTGAAATGTTTAATATTTGTGACTTTCCCTACATGTCCAGTCAAAACGACTGCATTAGATTTTGTTTGTCTTTTCCGAGTTTTAACCGATTCTCTCTCTCTCTCTCTCTCTACCCCCAACTCTATCTACTACAGGATGTATTATTACACTCATGAAAATTCTGAACAAAACCATGCGATTTCATTTCCATGGGAAATGGTTCGAATTATATTCCTTCATCTGTAGAGTCAAAATTCAAAAAAGCCTTTCTACGTGAAAATCGATCTACTCTGGAAGAAATTCGTAAAGGACATTCCCGGATAAGGAATGGAGGACGCCCTCTGTATTTAGTGGAGCAGATGAACTTATAACGTTCCGCATTTAAAGGGCCATGTTCAAAGTTTAAACTTTGGTCGGTTTCAAAATATCCCCCACTTTACAAAATTCCCTAAAAGTCGGGTTTATGAAAATTATAATAAAGGCTTCAATGGTTAATTGAATTTACCAAATATAAACATTCCCCCCCCCCCAAGAACCAGAATCCCGCTTTGCAAGGAGGTGTGTTATATTATTTAGCACCATATATATGAGTGCACTGGTTCTTGAGGGGGGGGGGAAGACCTCATTTTGGAATTTTTTCTGGGGGGCCGAACCTAAATGGAATTGCCAAAAAACAACCTATTACATAGATACAATACCACATTCACGAGTGGAGGCATGCTAAATCTATCAAGGGCTCAGTTCCGAGCCGTGAATAGGCACCTGTTAACAACAGGTGACCATGCATTCCTGGGATCATTAAATTCATACTAAATACAAGTGAAGGATTGCTCAATACAATGGTGAATGAAAGCTATTGAAATGATGCCTGAGAATGTGACGTTCGTTCGTCGTCCGTTGTGATTTTATTAGCTCATAGCTCTAGCTAGCTTGCTCATGGATATCATAGGCGCGGTTATGGGCCATGCTTTTTGTGGGCCATTGTGTTGTATTCCAGCGTCTGCTTGGTGTGAAGACGGTTATGTAATCCAAATCTCAGTAGCATAAGCTAATGGTATTTTGGTATTGTATTAAGAGCTGGCACGTGTGTCTCTCTGATAGATTATGAAGGACAAAAGGCATGTCTAGACTCACTTACAAGCTCCATAACAAAGGGCAGCTATGCAAATCTTCCTGTTCTTCATTTAAGTAATAAATGGTCATTGGAATGGAGGATGCTCTACGCTTTGCTTTTACAGAGAGCATGCCCTGAAGTTCATACTTTTCTCATTATTTCTTGATACAAGGTATTTTGGGGATAAAAAACACATTGATACATTAAAGTAGTTGTAAAACACCAACTCAACTTGATGGTGAAATAAACTTGATAATTATAGAGGGCCTTCTTCTGTCCTTATCCGCGTGTCCTTTGTATTTTCTGTCCGTAAAAGGACAGAAATACAAAATGATGGTTACTAGATGAAAAGGTACGATTTTGTTCATTTTTAAGCAATCATACCACACAAGTATTTGACCAAAAAATATTTCATTAGTGAACTTTTCAAATGTTGTTTCACATTTGAGAAATATTTACACATATATAACTAGACAAGGACACTAAAAAAATAAACCACCTAAAACAACAGCCAATTACAAAACGTCTAATAAAACTGATCAAATTGTAACAAAGCACACCCCCCCCCCCCCCCCACGCTACTTCATAGAAAGGGAACATACTAATTTGCTCATTTTTAAAATTTCAATCATCTTTTGGAGGAAAAAAGCAAAAAAAGAAAAACAACAGTAAAAATTGATGATATTAGTTTTAGGTTTTCATTTTTTACAGCTATCAAGACATTAAATGTTTTCATATAGTATGATCACACTACTTGTTTTGAAATAATGTTAAAGAGTATCATTTTCAATAATCATTCACAAATAGATAAAGACCAACAGTCCCATTAACCAAAAGAATCCCTAAAATGGATCTCTAGTAATAGTTCCCACCCCTCCCTCGATTGTGTAGAAGTAACGCAAGTGTGTAAATTCCAACTCGAAACTCTTTAACGTAATGATATATGACATTGATCTTTTTTTAATGGAGCCCACCATAAAATTTTTACATATAGTCCCTTTTCAATTTCAATTCGACAAACACTTTAATTGGCGATGCCCAATACTTTAATTGCAATTAATTTTTAACCCTCGTCTTAGCAAGCCTTTTTTGTAATACAATTTATCAAGGGGGGAGAGAGGTACCCCCCTCTCGATAATTCGTTATAAAGCCACCCAATGCCTTAGGATCTTGATCCCAGTGAATAGCCTATGGTCCTTCCTTTCAATTGTTACCAAAATAAGTACTAACATACCTAGTATGGTGTCACAATGAAGTCATCAAAGTCAGAGTCGGCAAAATGCCAGAAAAAAAAGGCGAAAAGACATTCGCGCTGAAAAAAAGTAGGAATATTTGATTTTCATGGGGTTTTCAGCTCTAAATTATGGCACTTGACTAGTTTAAACATAAACATAGAGTTTTGGCGCCATATGTGCATAATATTTTGAAAAAAAAAAAAAAAAAAATTGTACCATAAAATATCCTGGGTGGAAACTTATACCCTTCGACTTTGACAGCATACCCTTACCCCGGTGAAAGTGCTACCTTCACCTTTTGTTCTCACTTAATGATGGGAAAGGATGAAGAAAAATGATTAAGGACACTATCAGTGATTGTATATCTGAAAAACTTACAAAGTCAGCAAAAATTAAGATTTTGCATGTTTGTAACAAGGATAAGTATCCAACATATCCTACAAATTATAAGCCCAAAAGCAACGTGATAAGGAAAAATAGATCTTTTAGTTTTAACTGTTCGTACGGACACTTTCTACAACACTTTTAAGTGAAGATTCAAGCATTGACAGTGCTGTTTTCTTCTATCACTTTTAAGCTGTTTCTGAAAATTCCAATTTTATAGTGTCTCTAAGCTTTTACCAAAGCTGGTGGCATTTTTAGGCACGGAGCAAAATCATAGGGAGTAAACCCCACCCCCACCCTGGTTAGAAGATTGGTTAGTCAATATTTCTTTTTCTCTTTTTTGTGTTGACACTGGATTTGTGACCGTTTTAGGGAAGCCACATGGAATCGAAATATAATTTTGATTAGGTTACTTATTAAATGTAGGTAATTTAACATTAAAGATAATCACTCACAACTACCAAATTTCAAAGATTACAGACACTTGAAACCTCTTATTGCACTATGGCACTCTATTAAACATTATTGCGCGCACACGCAACCAAAAACACACAAACAGCATGCAAACACTGGTACTGGTCTCGCCCAATTGACAATGAAAAGTGTTATTGCAATTTATTCGTTTACAATTGTAGGTGAATGTTTATTGCCAACAGTACAATAAGAATAACTGGATTCAATGAAACCGGGCAAATGGGAGCCCCACACAATTTCCTTGCATTCTGCAGCCTTTTTTTCAGAAAGGATTGCATACAAACTTAAACATAATCTCCAAGCCTGTCAATCTTGAGGGAAAGGGGATTCGCTTACTCCGATTTATTGTGTGCATAATTTCAAAAGGGGTTCAAAATATTACAGCAGTGGTATTAATTTTCAGAAACACATTTCTTTTTCTTACAATGACAAAAATAAACCAATACCAATTGAGCAGAGAGAACAGGAAATATAACATTGGCAAACGAAAGGCCAGCACCAACCGGAGGTTTCTGTACATATTCGCGCCAGATTTAACAAGGTTTTTCTATGCGTCCGCTAAAAAAACATTCAAACCTATTCTGGATTAACACTTAAGTGACAAGGGGGGTCCTAGGATACCCAAACCCAAAATTTGTTTTCGCGTGGGATTACCGCGGAATGTTTGGCCGAACACGAAAGTGTTTTGTAATTGCTGACTTTTAAATGCGGCTTTTTCATACCAAAAAAATAAAATCGGACCACAGCCGTAATTAGTGGGGTCCAATGGGGGGGACACACCCCCCCCCCCCCCTTGGGCACTAACGGAACCTCAACTGAGAAATTGTTTATTATCAAAAAGAACCAAAGCTATTTTTTGCGATAAATGTTCACCACAGACATGTAAGAAACAATTATTAGTAACATTAAAAATATCTTATTAACCATTATGTGCTGAAAACAATAATTTAGTGTGGCCGTTGCTAAACCGTTACTGTACAAAAACTCTATGGGAAAATTAAGTTTTTAAAATTTTCCCAACACCATTTTTTAAATAAATTAGTTTTGTAATTTTTATTTGTTTGTGTTAAAATATGTTAATTGGGTCTTCTAGAATTCGATATTAACATCAAAATAATGTTTTCACAAAATTGATATAAGTGGACGGTTCATTTGAAATTTCCGTCTTTTTGTCCAATTTTCGCATGTTTGGAACACAATGTTTGCCCCTAATTGGCAGCCCGATAATAAATTAATTTTATTGTGATTTGGGGTTTGGGGGGTCTTATGACCATTCACATGTGGTATAAAATTCGTGCAAAAATTCTTAGGGAAAGTGGTTTCCTTAGTGGGGGGTCCCATGGACACAACCCCCCCCCCCTGGCACCAACGGGAGTGAAAACCCTCGGTCAATTAAGGTGACTGACTCAGAGATTTCCTGAGGAGGGCGTATTGTTCCCAAAACAAATCGTGTTTTTGCCTGTACATAATGCCTGTCCATATACTTTCAACTTTGTGAATTGAAATTGAAAGCTTAAATCGAATTCCTTCATATATAAAATCACACTTTGCGGCATTTTTGTATACACAGTATCCTATGGGACGTCGGAACACTTACTACCATAAATGTTTACTGCATAAAATCGAACAAATACCGATTTCATCTAAAATTGGATATTGTTGCATTTTGGTACTTCTTTAGTTCTAGTGACTATTTTTAATTATCACAAAAAAAAAATAATATTTCGAATAGGCGCATACTATAAACTAATTTGCAATTTGGATGTCGACATTGTGTGAATTTACATTAAAGTGCAACGAGAGATTTCACCCATATCAGGTTGTCCCTAAAAAATCGAAAAGTACTGAATTTGCCCTGATTTACAGCTTTCCATCAAAAATATCCCCATCTGAAAAGTATTGCGCCGATATTTCAACAAATTTTTAACAAAATGTGAAATTTCTAATTCGATAGGAGCAAAATTACCGAATCTGCACTAGGTTTTTATTGAAATATAAGAAATAAAAAGTTTTTAAAGTTTTTTATTTTTCTCTTTTAAGACATTTCTGGTAGTCAAATACCAATGGTAGAATCTATTGAGTGTCTAATCTATGTGAAGTCACTAAGTTATGACACAATATTTGGGTGCTCAATCTCTCGTTGCACCTTTAAATCGATCAGTCCGAGCTGGTGACAGCCTGTCACCATTATTGATATGCACCTTACATGGTGTTTGACAGATATTGAAAATACAATAATCGCATACCATGCTTTTGTGTATTCTTTAGGCCGTGCCAATATAGCTTGCCAGGTGCTTTACATATGGATTAATGCTGTATATATATAGTTCATAACGCGACAACATTAGAATGGTTCGAATTGATTTAAAAATTGGGCTGGAGTAAGGTTTAAAAAGGTACAGTTACAACCAGAGGGTCAAAATTACAGAATGGTGACAATGGTCGGTATTTGTTCAAACTGATTGTAAATTGTTTATTGGTCACACTAGATGACGTAATTTTATATAGATTCTCTGTGCGACGTTATTACAGAGCTATGACTAGTGAACCAGCAATAGATCCGTATTCCCCAGTCACATCTTGCATTCCAATTATGCAACGACTATCATAGATGGTGCAACCAGTATATTTTAACTCCTGGTCCCATGTTTTTATAACGAACAGCCTATATCTGGAATTTACCCCATTTGACCTTGAACCTATTTTAACTATAAATCTTTGGAACCACTAAATTCTGCCAGATAGGGGCAACACTTATACTTTTTGGAATCCTTGAGGAGACGAACATGTTGGGATAATTTTCAACGCGTTTTCACCCTTTTAATATTTGGCGCCTTATAAAAAATTACCCCCCTAAGTAGATAACTGGATTTTGATAAACTTTGATATGTTGTTCTTAATGGTTTTTTTTAAAAAAAAAAAAAAAAAAAAGTAATGTTTTAAAATTCAGTCTTTGCGTTATAAGGCATTATGTGTTCCTAATTGACTGGCTGAGTCAAATGAGTTGCAGAATGGCATTTACGCGAGAGAAATGGAATCCAAAAGTGTTCTTATCCTTTAAACTGAGCTCCATTGGGCACTTTATGGATTACGACTGTCTCATTCACAGTTAACGTCTATATCAATGCATTGATTCCAATATTTTAGCGCCAGTCCTAATTATATAAAGTCGTGTTACCGTGCCTTAAATGCAAAGCGGTTTGTGAATTTGCCCCGTCAGAGGTTAAGTTGAAAAGTTCGAATTTGATACGCAGGGTCGATCAATTTGTATTCGTCTTCGCACCTCAAGTCTGTTCCGTTACGAGAATCGTTAAAAATGTTAGTCAAAAATTGGAGTCTGAATGTGTCAGTTAAAATTGTGATTGATATTCCCAAACCAAGCAACAGAAATACGTAGGTAGCGGAAATATAATGCACGAGACGTTTTATAAAGATCTTCAGGTTCTACTAACACAAATTATTACATGCGTCTCGATGGACAAATACCCCCTTATTTAAAATTGTCGATGATTACACAGTTCATTGACAATTAATTTCATTGAAGGTTAAAGGAACAACAGCTCTTTGATGGCTACAAGTTTTGTGTTTAGCACAATCAAAGACTTTCACATTCGCCTTTTCTGGACGAAGATGAGGAATTAGAAGAAACATGCTAATTTCTCACAATGCTTTGCGGTAGACGAAGAAGAAACTAGAGCCGATTGACATGCTCAAGATCCATCACCTTGCCGGATTATAAAATATAATTCGTATTTTTCTTTTAAGAGACTGAAGAGCTCCTGGGTGTTTTCGATGCATTTGATATTGATACGTTTAGTAGTTGTGGTTTTCTATTCTTAGATTTTACCTCTTTACCGTCTTTCGAAATTTTGGGGACTCGCTTCGTCCAGAGAATACCGGCGCCGCGACAGTGTAATCAGAAACAACCAAAACTTTCACCTTCATTTGCTGTAGTTGCAACCCCTTCATTTTAGGTACATTCTGTTGTTTATGCATCCTAGATTGTCCCAGATTCTGAAAATCTATAGATGCACAGCGCGGATCTTTTGAAAATTGCCTACAAGTAATTCCACCATTCTTGGTAAGACCATGTGCCTGCAGTACAAAAATCGGGTTTAAGAGTGGTGCTAGAATGACCTCACTTCTTACCAGAGTGATGCAATCATTAACCTTTTCCACGGTGACGTGTACCAGTGATAAAGAATTTCACTAGCGGTTTGGCGTATGTAAATTGGAAGAACATTTGATGGGATGGGAAGCTTTCATAGCCTACCGTCTGTGTTGTGAACGCTTACGAACCTTTGTTCTCTTTGGAATATCCTTCGTCTCTCATCACTAATCATAACCTCAACGAGTCCGATGGGTACGTTGGAATCAGGAGCTTTTCTGCTTTATCTTTCATCCATTACGAAAACATTTTGCCACTGACAAACACCTTGTCACCGATGTCCCTATCCCGAGGACAACTTGATCCCACTTACTTTGCTTGCATGTACCGGGTGCTACAGCGGAAACAAGACATATATTCTCCATTGGATCGGAAATGCGGACCCATGGTGTTGCGTCTGTTAGAAAGAATTGTCCTAGACCAAATAGCAACACTAAAGGCAATGACTTTGCTCCGGGAGAACAGATATTTCTTATCAATGGAGAATTTCAATTGTCCATCTTGTGTTAAAAAACTTGGACGTTTTCTTTACAACCTGCAATCTGTTACGGCTATGTCCTCCGTTTTTGGTGAGACAGCAATGCACCGAGCATTGCGAACGTATCAAAACTTTCTCATACACCCAAAACCGTGACCCATTATTCCTCCCCTCGTATGATTAAACTCTCTAGTGCAATGGGCGCTGTTTTACCACTGCGAAGCTTAGATAATTCCAGAACCGTGTGAGTGTTTGAGTGCTTTCAATGGTGCTATGATGGCTTGTTGCACAATCACCGCAATCCCCCCGCTTCTTTACACGACTCATCTACTGAGCATCAACATTAGCACATGACGTGCATGAAGGTAGTTTCTGTACTACAGATGCTTCCCTTTTGCTGTGTTAATTAGAAGTTTATGGAAGACCATCACCTCCGTTAGAAAAGCTATTTGCGATTTTCTTAAGACAGTTTGGACAAGTTACCATATTCAATGATGACGTACTATCCTTTACGCTATTTCCGTGTTCCGCCCACTGACGAAGCCATTCGCAACAGAAAGTGGTGCAGACACGGCAATTCTTTTATTCAAGGGGTTTTCCAATTATAACAGGCAATTCCACAAATAGAGGGGGTAATCGGGTAATGCCGAACCCCATTCGATTGAACCCAATAAGTCCATCCTAAAACATGTTTGGTAAAGATAACCATTCGATAAAAGTGTCATCAAAACTCGAACTATACACATGTTTTTCTTTACTTTAAACTGTTAGAAAAGAAGTTATGATCAAAACAAAAAATGTCTTCGTTCGGGATTAACGACACCTCAGGCTAATGCGACATGTGTTTTTCAAATGGCAGCCACTTGGGGATAAACATAGCAATTTTTGTTTCTCGCAAACATAGAGTTATAATAATAATATATATTGAAAAGCATCGATGAGAGTAGCAAATTAATGTAGATGAGCTGGACCACACCTATAACTGGTTGCCATGGGAACGGGTCGTTCGGTATTACCCCAAAGCAGGGTGAGTTTTGTATCGCGTTCTTTCATAACTTCCTCATGGCACGTGCCCCCTGCTGTATACGTGTTTTTAAATTGTGAAGGATCCCTAGTCATATTAAACTATTAAACCCCCTTCTCTCTCTTCTTGTAGAGGTGATATGCCATCCAGAAATATTATTCCGAATAATCCTTTTCAACTAAAAAGTGTTTTTGTAATTCTCGCGAGAATGTGCGAAATTTCCATATTGGTCAGTTTACATTTGAATAAGTCCAAACGGCAGCTCAACCCCCTAGGGTGGTAACACGGTATCCCTCCTTTCGCAATCTAGCAAAATCGCTGCGTTCGGGATTACCCCGCGTTCGGTATTGCCCGACTCTCCCTACTAAAGTAATCTTCCGTTTTATCAAATCGGGTCCTTCGTGTTTCGATAAACGCCATGATGAGTGCCACTAGTCAATGAAGGTCAATGGTGGATGGTATTATCGTCGTACAACTGGTGGTAGCGTAGTGCTGTATGAGATTGTGCGTGTGCAGCATTAGTTTATTTACGCTCTATGAACTTCCGCTTTCTTAAATCAACTGGCATAGTTGCTGATTATTACAAATTTAAAAAAAACAAATTCAGAATAACTATTGAACTTCAAAGTGTATGCATATTCAGCTAAAAATACTGTGTTGCGAAATCATTCAAAACAGTTGTAAATAAAGTTGAAGAAAGCGTTTAAGAAAAAAATAAAACCACCAAGAAGAATTCGTTTTATTTTTGGAAAGATAAGAGAAACAAGGACATGGCACCAAGTACTTAATAAAATGAATACACCTAAGGCCATGCATAAATTTTGGATTATTAGGGCCATCGCATCAAAGGAAAACATATGCTCGATGAAGGACTTGGTTTACGCATATAGCCGAACTTTTTTCCTGCATAGATAAACTTTGAATTATTCCTTTCAATACCATGCGATATGTCAATCTAAAGTTGGCACATATTGTTGAAAGTGAACGAAGAAACAGTTTACCAACCCAAGTGTGTTTACAAAGAGACATTTTTACAGCATTTTAAACAACGCGAGCCGACACAATCCCAATAGAAAAATTTGCAATGATGTGGCGCGACCAGTACTCGAACCCACCTTCCATCTCCAACGGATACCCTAAGCCAGCAGGCAACAGCACCTGCTGAAAAGCGGCAGGTAACTGATGCTAATAACGACAGTTTGGGTACAATACAAACCACAATGAGAACAAAGACACATTTACTGAGAAGTAAACCCGACAGCGTTCACCTACGAATAACCTCGAAGCCGCGGCAACGTTCAATCAGGGTTTATTGGATATTATCATATAGTTGGTAGTAAGCAGTAGTGTTATTAGCTTTATTTCCGTAAAACTATTAATTTCAAGTTAATCCCCAAAACAAAATTTTCTACTATATGACTGTATATCTTGCATTGTGTATTAGATTAACAACTGTAGATAGAAAGTTGATGTTCGAGTCACCGTGAAAACTTTATTTGATTTATCATTCTCAATCTTTTTTAACTAGATAAGTTACACATCAGTATAACTCATACCGGGGTCTTCTCATCACTAGGTCCCTATATGCGCATCTATCTTGTCCTCTTGACACCCCCAGGACCTTTGCCATTTGATATCAGGAATGCCCCCTACTGTCCATCTTTTTAAACGGACACCTGACTTGACTTACTTGACTAAAACCTTCCTTCCCGAGGTTGGGCGAGGTGGCTCCCCCGGGATGGCTTCCCAACGATCACTTGTCTCCATAACTTCCTCTCCTGTGCCAGGTGTTCCTGGCTGGCTGTCACTGAGGGGAATTTGTTCAGGTCTTTACAGCTCTGTTTGTGTTTCAAGCCATTTCTTATGAGGTCTCCCTCTGGGTCTGTTCCTTGGATGTTTCCTTCAAGTAGCATTTTTGGGTACCTTCGTGATCACACGACCAAAATATTTAATCTTTTAAGTCATGCCTTGAAGCTGGTAAGTTTGTGATATTGAGTATAGATCTGAATTTTTGTGTCCTTAGCCTGTCTTTGTGTCACCAAAAAAATCTTTTCAAGATTGCCATTTCGAACACTCTCAGTCTTTCGTTCATCATAGTTTTCAAGTCCATGTCTTGCACCATATCTGACTATGGATAGTAGGAGTACTTGTATAATTCGGATTTTGTTGTCTTTTTGATGACTTTGGACTTCCCGATGTCGTTTAGGTTTATGCATGCATATCTAAACCAACTCGGCGTTTGATGTCGCTTTTCACTGGGGGATGTTTCAGCTATGAACTCTCCCAGGTAAATGAAGTTTTACTTGCTCTAAAGCTTTTTACCATCTATCTTCATTACACAATTGATCTTTGTACCTTGCTGATTACTGAACCTCCGTTTTGCTGATGTTGATTGTTCACACTAAAGTTTTGCTGATTGTATCCATTTTGAAATAGGAATTGAAGATCATCTCAGATTCGCTAGGGGACGATATCATCCCAATGACTTCAGCGCCCACTCTCCTCCTCTTGAATTGCCAACCTCAGGACTAACTCGAGCAAGAGCAAGAGTTCAAGAGCTTGCGGGGACAGTCTTGTCGGACTCCGGTTTTGGTGGTGAACCAAGAAGCGATCTCTCCATTCACTCAGACAAGCACTTTGAGACATACCAATAGAGCTCTTCAAACAGTTCATGGATCTTAGAGGAAATCCAAGGTGGCAGCATAGTTTGCCACAAGTCCTTCTGCCAACTGGTCAAACAAGCCTTTGGTCATCAATGTAGCAGCAGTACCTGGGTTACGATGGCATGATACACAAGATTCAGCACAAAGATATGGACCCTTACCGAAAGCACTTCCACAAATTTCAAAAACAATTGAGTGTTTAACCTTTTGTAAAAAAGGGAAGGGGAAAGTACTAATATTATTTCCTTGTAAGCTTCATTCTAAGCAGCTAGGATGTGACATTACTGCCCGCAGATCATGCAGTCATCAGGTCACAGACCGTTGTTGTATATGTGCTAATCCCGGTTAATCAATCTTTCACTTGCCAGACCGGACTCAATATCTCTTACTACAAGCCTGAAGTACAATTTTGAATCAGGTCTGAAATGCTTTTGAATGTGTGACAAATCTGCTTAGATTTCTAGATGCTGTAATTCTGCAGGGATGTCAATACCTGATTTTCCGTGACAGGAATTGCCAAAAATGTCACGAACTCTTGCGTGTCCAAATTATTTCCCTTTAAGCACGACTCTGAATATGATCTTTAATAATGATATACGTTTTAATAATTTTTGTATATTTTTAATTATTAAGATTTTTAATGGCGGTCACATTAACAACGGAGCTTGCCGGTTTTTTTCACAAAATGATTTGGTTTGGCATTTGTGTACAAGCTGTTTCCTTGTGCATTTATTATTCGTGTATTTTTGGCGATATTGATTTGTTGTATTGTAATAATATAACCGTGTGTCCCCAAAAAACGCCACACTTGGTGGCAGGGCGCCATAAGTTTGGCAACAAAAGCACGTGACTCCTTATCTTTATTGTAAGGTAAAGGATGGGGGACTGTTGGCTAATATCCCTGAAAAGTTCATAAGGTAGAGTCAAATTTTTTAAGATATGACCCGAACAATCTTTTATTAAGTAACCCGCAGGACCCATGTAACCAAATTGAGGAGCTATTAACTACAGTCAGTTTGCGTCAGAACCACACCAATATGTATCTATAAGTCCAACCACCATTCCCCCACCAACTTTTTTTTTAAAAAGACAGGTACTGAAACAAATATTACCCTATGAATGTTCCCTTGGTAATAATAAAAAAAAAAAAAACATGCATTTGAAACACACTTAAAAGATCGAATTAGGATGTATGATCAACAAGCTCTTCGTATTATCACAATACATAAGACTGAATTGGATTAGAGCTACTCATTCATCCTTCATTTGTGATCGGACTAAAGAGTTATCGTATCCCAAATTTAATGAAAGAATGAATATACATGATATCTTATTGAGTTTTTTGTTGAAAACATAGGTCTTTACTTCAAAGCTTGAGAATGTTGTAACATAAATTTTCAGTAACAAGCAAGTTAAGCCCAAGCATTTATCATTCTATGTAATGTGGAGTTTGTGTATGACTTAGTCATAGTTTATATCTTCTTGAAAACATATTTTATCACC
>JAMKCH010027167.1:0-24562 GCA_023653785.1 Ophioderma brevispina
GACCTGTGCATCCTGGTTATTTTTTTTATCTCTCTTCTCCTGTCTCTTTATCCTTACCACCTAATTTTGGTTCAATTAACCCAGCATAACCTTGTAAATTAAATATTAAACATTTAAAGCCAACATGTCTGTGATAAATAAGGGAAATGTTCTCTGTTCACAATGACATCTGACATTGTGTTTGATTCAACTCAAGTTTGATTTTCAGTGGATTATTTATGTTTGTTTGTTGTTTCTATCAAATTGTCCATATTATAACTAGGAATTCTTCAACATCCATTCATACCACTTCTATTAATTTGGTATTAATTCATTTGGTCTTTGATCCCTCCGCTGCAATTCGCAATATTCACGCGGACTTGTCAGACACACTGAAGATAACACATTTAAGTTTGGCCAAGTCGCTAAGTTACTATTCTAAACATGAGTAGAGGAAAACACTGCACAATAAAAGACCGTGGATAAAACAATAATGACGAATATTTTAGTATTTTATTTTTTAAAACAAAAGACATGATTAGTACCAGAAGATTTTTTGTAGTTAAAAGACATTTTATTCAACTTTTGAAGGTGAACCTGCTTCAACATCTACCGCAAACTTGGAATGGGTAAATTGACAGCGGGTTACATAATAGCCTTTGTTTTCAAAACTAGTGAACCGTATCAGACAAAAATTGGACAGGATGTCCGAAACTAATTCGCCATTCAGAACCTGCTATAAAATTTGTGTGTGTGTATGTGTGTGTGTGTGTGTATGTGTGTGTGTGTGTAAGGGTGTGTGTGTGTGTGTAAGGGTGTGTGTGTGTGTGTGTGTGTGTGTGTGTGTAAGGGTGTGTGTGTGTGTGTGTGTGTATGTGTGTGTGTGTGTGTGTGTGTGTGTGTGTGCGCACGCACATCCACACACACACAGGCATTTCCACACGTATTCCCTTTTTTGTATGTGTTTAATGTTATATACATGTACTTACAAAACATCGTCCAGAACACTCAGTTGTCGAAACTTCGTCGGTATTAACTATTTCGTCGCACACGTACTCAAGTTCTGATGATGGATAGAAACGATCAAACGTAGCTTTACACTCGTAACACTGAATAGTGTGTCCTGATTCTGAAAGAACACGGGAAAGAGTGTTGTATCACTTCCTATACTTCGATCAGCAATTTCTTTGGACTATGAGTCGGATTTAGTCAATGAAAAGTATTTGAAAGCTGCATTTATGCGTATAACGGTTAGTTACAATATGCTCACTCTTTGGAAGTGGAAAACACATTCCATTGGCAAAACGGAAATTCACCCTCCACACACTTAATTTAAATCTAATTTTCACGGAAAAATTATTTATTATATGAAGATTATTTATTTATATTGTCTGCTAATTTAGCACAGCAACATGACTCGTGGGAACAGTGTACTCACTAAAGGAAGGTATTAGAATTTATTTGCTTAATCAAAACATCGAACAAATCATCAAAATTCATATTTTTCATTTTGTTACTGCCATGGATGTACTAAAAAACCTGCAAGTGGTTGGCTTGAAATCGTGTATTAAAAGACAAGGCTAGTACTTTTTTATCGTTCTGTAATTTCTATACGTGCGTATCATAAATTCCGATGACGTCAAAAAAACCTTTTCCCGGTGAATATCACAGATTTCAACATGAATATTATGCACCATGACCAATACAGTTTGACCCTCAAACACAACATTTATCTTTGTTTATTCAGTATGGTGTAAACACAATCAGCGGTTTAGTGCAGATTTGGAGACACCATCGCTGTTGTCTATTTGCGGGGGATGGTATGACAATATTTCTGAAATACTATTGTGGTTTGTTTCTATATACATTAAGCAGTTATATGGAATCGTACACATTTATCTCCTAGTTATAAGTTAAAAAAAACCATTTCACATTTTTTCCGATTCTCTCGCATTATCGCTGCTAATCCCTTTAACGACCTCATCAACACAATTGTTCAAAAAATTTCTTTTAAGAAACCAATTTTTGCTTTTCTTAAAATAAATTGGCAAATCTTAATACAGTTTTTTTGGAGGTCCGTATTTGTTGTTAAAAAACTTAAAAGGTAGGGACCATTATACTTATTTATGCATGGACTCCGTCTCATACTAAGAAAGTTATAAAGTTTTATAACCACATCCATGTTGAATATTAGACGAGTTGTTAGTCTTTTTACGACATGCCGAGAATAATCGGGCATCTTCTATATCTTTAGTTTAGTCCACAGGGGGCCAGTGGATAGAAAACAACCCCAGCAGCCGACAACTTCCCGCTGAAATGACTGTCATTGTTCAATAGATCCTCTCAACAGACTTAGTTTAATGATAAGGTTTCAAACAAAAATACGTGACCAAGTAGAATCTTTTTCGTTTTGGGTCAAGGTGGTAAAACCCTTTTTAGTACTCAAAATCGGCAGAGGAACTGGAATTTCATTATTTATATATTTGTATATTGATTTGTGAGCTGACATGCTTTTGAGAAGCTGTCGTGTACCTTTGAGCGTTTTGAGAAATTCAGATGGGCGTCCAAGCTATAGTTCCTTTCTATTTAACCTAGGAGGATGGTATGTTTTTGAGGTCAGGTAATCCATTAAGACCAAGTTCCATGACCATTGGCGGCTTACATCATGGGTCAATCTAAGATGGCCGCCAAGAAGGTCCTCAATTCTGCCGCCAATCATGTGGAAGATAAGGACTTAATACTTAACTTCAGGGGCGTCAATCACTACTCAATGTGTGGGGGGCATTGTAAATTTGTCTCGACCCCAACTCCACTTAACGCCCCCCCCCCCCCCTCCGCTCTTTATATTTTGGCGAACCGTCGGCGGTCCGTTAAAAAAATGGGTAATAACCCGGCCGAGCGCAGCAAGGCCGATAATTTTTTAATAGTTTGTGATTTTTTACAAAAATGTAAACTTTACCTTTTCAAAAGAAACCGTGTACGTAGTAAGCGACGGGTAGATCCAGCCCCCCTTGAGTTAGGGAACCAACTGAAAATGGATATTGGCGGCCATGGCGTTCCCATCCTCGATCACTGTTCGAAAACACAATTTTCAGGCAGGCTACTATAGTCCCTGTGTCTCTACATTTGTGCAGTGATGTCATAAACCATTTAGGTTCGCGTGCAAAACAATGCCGTCTTTGGTCGCGGGCGTAAAGCGCATCGCCATCATAATAAGATATGTCCTCCACAGCGAAGACTCCAAAATGACAACAGTCACTATAAGTCTAAGGTAATAAATACCCTTGGAATCTTCTAGGCCTGAGATAACTTTGTCCAGCAGTTCAAGACGACGGGGTTGTCCGCTCACGGCACTAATATTCCACAGTATATCAGTTCGGGATATATCTTCCTGTCTTAAATGCCCACTTTTAGGACCACAATTTGGAATCCATTTTGATTTCCATCACTTTTGGCTTCGAAGCTGACAGCAGATAATATACACGGCAAGATTCCTACTCACGGTGTAACCCAGAGCTTAGGCTTACTCCATGTGTACTCTAAGCCACTTGATGGTACCACCTTGATAAATTATCGATGCCGTACCTACAACTAAGTACCTGCAAAGTACACAAGCCACTGGGTGGATAGCAGCTATGTTTACTTAGCAGTACCCATCCTATAATGTACTCTGCAGTGGCCTGCTAGGTGACTGACAGGTACCCATGTAAGCCACCAGTAGTGGAATACCACTGCAGCTACTGCACGGGAGTACCTTCACAGGTACTCCCCTACCAGCTGCCTAGTAGGCAGCACTTTGGACCAGAGAGGGCGCCAAACATTCCATTGTTGTTTACGACTTTCTGATCATTTTCAGGCTAAGTAACATCTACATTTGATTTGAGCATCACCAAAAACCCCTATATATGACATTTTGTGTAAAAACATATAACATAAGTGACGAAAATGTTAAATAATGGATAAAATTACTAAAATAATCACACAGAGCTCAAAGCTCATTTGCATAGGGTGACTAGTGGTTAGGCTACTGCGTGTGTACCTAAGTGGATGATTACCCTAGTACTCACGTAGTCATACTGAAATTTCGGGGCATGTCAGACGAGTCAATATCAATCTTAGCATTTACTTACGAATCCCCCTCATTTCTATTATACGACATTACATAAGTCAAATCGTGTAGCACGAATCCCGACAAGAATATCCTCCAAAATACAACTTAAATATTATTTTTCTCGAAAAAACAGAATTGCAGGAGATAAATAACAAGTAACAGTAGGTGCATGATAAATACTGCAGCCATTAGGGTTATTTTTCTTAGTGTAATTGACTTCCGACGCAGCACTGCGTCGACAAGTCCATACTTAATACAGTGCTTGATTGCTACGGCTTTTCAATGCATTATTGGCCTTTACGTCGTGCCGACGACCAATGTCAAAAAACGACGTAAAGGTTCCCTGTACTATGATTACCCCCACTTTTGCGGCCGGCGTTGTGGTACCCATGCGGGTGGGTACTCTGTGGCTACTTAACAGCTACTTCACAGGAACTCCCATAAAGAAATTGGTTGTGTAGCTTTTCGCTCACGGTGCACGTGGTATCGAAACTGTAATAAATCCTGACACTATATACTGTACAGATTTACCATTCTTGCAGATCAAAACTAGCTATAACTATTAGCTACTGCCTACTGGCACGTTAACATATAAACGTAACAGAAAATAACTTACTCTACTTTGCTCATTTGAAAGTTTATTAATTATGTTCTTCTGGAGGCCGAAAGTAATAATTAAAACAATCATCCATGAAACTAAAAACTACAAATTGACTCACTGCAACTTCATTAATATAGGTTGGTTCAGATAATATACTGGTGAATCATTTAGGCCATTGGACAGACCCACTTTCTATGTTATTTACCTCTCTGGAGTATGCTAATATTATTTAGCATAATTTGGATTTTTTCTTTAATTTGTAGAGGGTTTGTATTGAATTGTAAATATGAATTAAAAATACATTTAGGTAATAATTAACCAACAGCAGAGTCACCTTCACCAAAAACGTAACTTGTGTTAAAATATAACGAGAACATTTTACTCTATAGCGGAAAACAGAATTCGGTTTAAAATATGTTTATGATTTGATTTTTTTATAAACCAAAATTTGACTAACTTTGTTTTATTTGTGCGAATATGACATTATTATTTTGAATTGACAAAGTGGCCTATACAAAATATTAAAAACTAATATGAAGTGTTAGAATCAACTGAAATTATCAGCGTAGATTTAGTTTGTGATCCACTGTATACAGAACTATGAGCAAAACAGAACAGAGTATGATCAACAACGGATCTAGGCCAAGAGAGAAGAAGTGTTTGATATTTCTGTGAATATGGCAACGATCGTTTCGTTATGAAGCTAGACCTATTTTTATAATAAATGTCCGGATCCGGTTCGTGACAATTGAATTAACAGAGTGGCCTATACAAAATATTAAACATTAAAATGGAGTGTTAGAATCAACGAAATGTTCAGCATGGGTTTATTTTGTGGTCCTAGTTGAATCTGGGGCAAAACAGAAGAAGTGAATGGATCTCTGGCAGAATAGCACTTTAAGGCCAAGAGAGAGGAAGTGTTTGGTATTCTGTCCTGAATGAAGCTGGACAAACCACCTCGAATGCCGTAGAAAAGGGCAAGATAATGAACAAGAAAGATTTGCTCCATCTTAACAAAGAAGAAGGCAATAACTAAGTTCTAGATATTCCTTAAGGTCTGACTCAGAGATTTCGAAATATTATTTTTTTTGTGTAATAATGAAAAATAGTCAACTAGAACTAAAGATAGTAACCTAAAATGCACAATTCCGAAATTTGAGATGAATCGGATTTTTCTGCAGTAAACATTTATGTGTACTATTACGCCCCATAGGATACTGTGTATAACAACAATTCCGGATCCGGAATTTTATAACAAAGTTATGATTTTCTATATGAAGGAATTCAATTTAAGCTTAGCAATTTCACACAGTGATTAAGATATGGACAAGCATTATGTACATGTAAAAAAAACACGTTTTTTTTTTGGAAATTGAGGGCGCCCTCCTCAGGAAATCTCTGAGTCGGCCTTTAATTGACTATTACAACGAAAGCACGTTGACCTTAAAATGATACACTCGGACACTCCATAAAGCGTTTCTCGTGGTTTCACATCAGAACCATCACATCACTTCATAGTCTGGGAATAAGAAATATAAAGGACTGAATCTTGGTTTTTTTCAGCATGCGCCAATGGCCATAGATGGAGAAAAAATATGCATATACGTTCAATTTGACCTTTTTTATGACGAGGTAACACAAAATGGTAACATAGTATGTTTTTAGAGTGGCTATAGATGATGTGACATTTGTTTATGTTTATGGCGCCCCCTGTTGGTGTAAGAGAGAAACTGGCAGGCAAAAGCACCTATACTTTGCATGGGGAAATTCTGGTTTTTGCTGTAACTTTTGTTTCGAATTAAATAATACTAACTTTCTTATCAAGCATAATAAGCTAATGCTACCAGCTGCATTTTGTGACCAATTTCAGGAAAGATTCTGCAAGTAATTTATAACCAGATTTTATGTGGTCTGTCACAGAAACTACTGTAATATTTTGCCTGCCAGAAAACAACAGAGGGCGTCCTGAATGTCAACAAGTGACGTCATAGGTCACATCATCTATAGGGGGAAATTGTAATGGTCATATCATTTCGTCGACCGCGTCACATACTGACGTATTTGCAAAATACGTATTTCGAGAAAAACGGCTTTGAAGATTTTGCGATTTTAATTTGCCCCATACTGTTAATTAAAACATATATTTCAATTAAAACCTAATGGAAAATCGCCGAAATAAGTTAAATTTCAAATATATTTAACTAATCACCTTCCAATTTATTTAGATGTACGAAAAGATGATGTTAAATAAATTACGTCACTATGTGAAAACGACAAAATAGCAATTCCAACGTGTAAGTAACAAATACGACGTGCAAATACGTTGTTATGTGACGCGTTTACGCATATACGTCACTATGTGAAAACGACAAAATACCAATTCTACCGTGAACTGCAAAATACGTCGCACAAATACGTCACTATGTGACGCGGCGAATCTTTCAAAATGCAGATACGATGGTATGGGCCTGCGCAGTAAAGATTTTCGACAAATACGTCGTTTTGTGATGCGGATAATTTAAAGTTTTGTAAATACGTCATAATTAGCTAATTAATACTTTTAGCTAATTAATACTAATTAAGCCACTTTGAGGTTTAAAATTTGGGGAATATGTAGAATAGTACAAAACAACGTATATGCCAAATTTGTCCAAAATGTCGAATACGTCACAATACGAACAATAACAAAAAATACGGCCTTTTTCGTTGCTATAGATAAAAGAGATTTCATGATTGTTAGTTTTCATTGGGGCCAAAGGGAGAAAAAACAGGCGTGACTAAGGAGACACACATTTCAGAGAGTCCAATATTGGGAAATATTAAAATTGGTATAGGAGTGTTTAAAGATATCCAAGATAATTAATGCTTTTAACAAGGGTATTGTCAAAGGTCGGGGAATATCAGTGACGTAGCTGGGGGGCAAGGGAGGGCACGTGCCCCGGGGGCCACCTCGAGGGGGGGCGCTGAAATGACGTTGGGGAAAAATAAAATTGACACTGTCACAGGCAGTAGGCCTATAGTTCAAGTGAGAGCCCTTTGAAGGTACTTAAACTTGCTAAACTCAAGAGCTTCCGGGGCTTCGCCCCCTGGACCCCTGTCAGGGGCAAGTATAGATAATTATTTTGCTTCATGATGATGAGATAATGAGAGCTCTCCAAATGCACTCAAACATGCTAAAACTCGAGAGCTTCCGGGGGTTTCGCCCCCTGGACCCCCGTCAGGGGCAAGTATAAATCATTTGCTTCATGATAATGAGAGCTCTTAAAATGCAGCTCAAACATGCTAAAAATCGAGAGCTTCCGGGGGCTCCGCCCTCTTGACCCCGCCAGCGACAGTACAGTTCATCTGCTTCATGATAAAGAGATAACTGAGAGCTTTCCGAAGGCACTCAAACATGCTAAAATCCGAGAGATTCCGGGGGCTCCGCCCACTGGACCCCGCCAGGCACAGTAGAGTTCATCTGCTTCATCTAAGAACTCTCCCAAGGCACTCACACATGCTAAAACCTGAAAGCTTCCGGGGGCTCCGCCCCAGGACCTCCTCCAGGGGCAGTATAGTTCGAGATATTGAGATATCTGAGAGCTCTCAGAAGGCACTCAAACATGCTAAAACCAGAGAGCTTCCGAGGCCTTCGCCCTCTGGACCCCCACCAGGGGCAAGAAAAGTTGATTCATGACAATGAGATAATAGCTCTGTGAAAGCATTCAAACATGCTATAACCCGGTAGCTTCGGGGCTCCGCCCCCTGGACCACCGTAAGGGGCTTTGCCTCTGAACCACATTAGGGCCCCTAAAGCGAGGGGGGCACCAAGTTAACATCTTGCTCCGGGCGCCACATCCACTAGCTACGCCACTGTCGGAGATTAAAGAAATTGGAAAGAAGGGCGTGTTTAGTTTAGTCTCTGATGCCGAACTCTTGGGAAAAGGTAAATGTACACATATAAAATAATTTATATTTAGTAAAAGTGAGCGATTTTGCCACCACATAGGTGTAAATATACACTCGGTTTAAGGCACTTTCATGATTTCACTATCTACGCTAAGTACAACGCATGGATGGTTTCTTCTATGTCTTCATACCCATCAAAGACGTGTTCGTCGGCTATATTTAAAATATGATTGGAAAGCATTTGTTTAAAGTTTTAGCAGATGTATCAAAGCACATACTGCTTAAATTTTTTACTAACCATTCTGAGTGTGCGTGGGAGATTTGACTCCCCAAAAGAGTACATTTTGCTTGTGAGGCTTTTTTGTATGAGGAGCGAATTCAGTACAATATGGAAAAACTGTTGAATCATATTAACATGTTGCCAAAACACGTAATTACCCACGTTTTTAATAAGAAAACGTCGAAAAATAAATATAATACCAGACTGACACCTCTCTTTGTAGGCGTTACTGAGTTTTTCTAATTACAAAATCCTTTTTATGACAAATAGACAATTGTAAGCATTACAATTGGCCATGCGTAGTTTCTTCGACAATTACCAACCACACTGAATCTCGACCGGACAAAAAAAATCCGTTACGATATTGAAAATTGGGGCTCTCTTCAAAAAATGTGTATTGTAACTGTTGAGTTATCCATTATGCTTCTTAAAAAAAATTTTAAATCCTCCTTTGTAATAGCAGAAAAGGTATATCACTTTATACTATAACCTGAACTGTCGCGCATAGACGGGATGGAGAAATAACGATATAGCTTTGGTTTTAATTGCAAGAGACCTAATTTCAGAAATTCTGATACAGGTTGATTGGTATTGATGTGACAATAGGTGTGACAAAAAAACATATTTTTTCTGAGGACTTTGACTTGAAATTCACAGAACTTTCTTTGAAAAGGAAAAATAAAATGTGGAAAAATTTGAAGTCAATTGGAAATGAACGTCACCCACCCAAGCAGTATTTGCTTATAGATTTCCCTATACCCCCCTGTAGAAATTTGATTGGGTTAATATTGCTATTTTTACAGTATTGAGTTGTTAAGCGAGTGTCAAAACAGATTTATTATCTTGTGATCCGATGAACTTTGCAACATAAGTATAAATAAAAAAAATTTCACAAATTATTTTGAGTAAGAGTAAAATGTCTAATGCAATCTACTGCCTCCTAGCTGCAACAATGGATTCCAAAACAACGCACACCTTCAAATTTCAACCACACTGCTAGTCAGCAAAAATGGCGGCAGCAGTTAGGTGTGTGATAGTTTGTTTTCAGTGGGTTATTTGATTCGTCACTCTTTAATTAAAGTGGATCTTTTGTGCTACAGTCCCGAATTTCTCTTACAGAACATTCGGTATTTTCTCGGTATGTTGCAGAATACTGAAATTTTTAAAATAAAAATCATACTTGACTTACTTTTGACTCAACGTCAAAATCCATGGGCCTGTGAGAAGACTGCTGAAGTTTGCACCTGTGTCGTACATGGTCAAAACCGTAGCGTACAGGTATAGTACGTATATCAATTTGGAGTTTAGTGGCAATTACAACTTTAGTTCATATTTTCTCATGTGGTGTTCACAGATAAACGAATATGGAAACACAAATCAAGCTCAATGGAACGCCTCTGCCATACAATCCTACACCAACCCTACCTGGGAGTCAAGCTTGACTGGCAGCTACATAAAACGGCAGCACCTCGAGGCCGTATGCGCCAAGGTATCTTCGAGGAATAACCTCCTGTGCCGACTGCTGGATCCTCATGGGTGCCAGCCAACGACCTACGGCACCACTGCCTTGGCTGGGTCTACAGCACTGCTTATATGCCGGATGCCAGCCCCAGCATGGTGCAACCACTCTCACACAAGAAGCGGATACGGTACTCAAACGCAGACCTTGAGAACCATCACTGGCTGCCTCGTCCTACTCCATCTGAATTCCTACTACCAGTGCTTTCAGACATAGCACCTGCAGCACTTCGGACGAACAAAAACCACAACCCTCACAAACTCGTGAATAAGGCCCTGCTGGCAACAGCACCCTGCTGCATAACACCGTCAAAGAATACACACAATCACAACCAACTCGTTAGACAGAGACTGCGCTCTCGCCGACCATTCTGCCGACATGCTGCTAAACACTCCAGCTCCCCATTCAACAACTTACAGACATGGGGGGGGGCAAAAAAAAAATACCTGCCGGCTTGATCCGCCAGACCAGACAATTCTCTCTCACCCTAAGAACGAACTACCACCTGGCAGCAATCTCCCCGCAAGGAATGGGTTCCCTTAAAAACCCGGATTCGCACATGAGTCGGTCGCTTCAACAGCAATTGCACCGCTGGTGGCTGCGGCATCGCCAGCCTGCCAATTGCGGCTCTCCATCACAACTCGGATCATAATCTCAATGGTGCCCCCTTTCGTCGTCCCGTGGACATAGATTTCTCTAACCCCAACCAAGCAACAGTGAGTTGGTTCCAACGTTACAACATGGTTAGCTGCTGCCTCCATACGCAAGATGAAGAGAAGAAGCGAAGCTAACACCAGCGGTTGAAACGTACTCGAGGCTTTCACTAACAAACAGTCGCAGCTAACTAACAGCACGCCATCAAAAGGCAATGCCAAGTAAAAAAAACAAACTGACTTGTAATCTAGATGAAAGCATTATTGGTGGCTGTTGATGAATTGTCACTCACTCTATATGCTGATGCACTCCTCAGTCAATAGCAATGGTCAAATTGGTTTGCTTAAAAACAAGAAGATTGCCGAATCGGTACTAATCACAATTGAAGACACTTCTGGTTAGATGCCGTTATAAATCTTTGGATGTGTTATTCACGAGTTATTGGAAACAGCTTAACTCAAAGGTGGATGTCATTGCTAAAGCAGTACAGAAGCAAGGATTACTTGCTCATCTGAGATGGGGCAAAATGAACAATAACGCGAAGAGAGGGACTTTCGTGTTTCTGGTCTAGATTTCAAGGGATGGCGATGATAACGATTGCTGATGAACAAAGTGCGTACTATGGCAAATGGTATTGGAGTATAGACTTGACCAAGAGGATTTTGTGGTTGCCATAGGAAGTAGGTGCTTAAGCCGGGTGCTAAGCAGATAATTTGCCCCGTTGGCCTAACGAGAAAAGAAGAAGAGTGTTGAAGACTAAGAAAAACGCTGAAAAAGAAAAAAGCGGAAAGGTAATGTAAGATGATGGAGCAGGCAACAAAATCTACGTGAATGAAGACCTCACTCCACTTCGTATTAGAATGCTCAAAGTTGTGAAGGAGCATTTTAAAGGTGTTTATACAGTCAATGGCACGGAGTGTGGTTCATGAAGCGATGCTCCTGACGACTTCTTTAAAGTCGGAAAAAAAAAAAAGAATCGCAGTTATTCAAGCGATTGCCGAAAAGGCTGGGGGCTTTTTGAAAATTACCTAGTAATGAAGAATAGTGATAACGCAGGAAGGTGGTAGGCGAACTCTCCTGAAAATGGACATCATGAAACGTGATGAGAATCCTAAAACCTGAACTATTGATCTGATCACTGTTACATAGTGGTATTTCAAAACTAAATGTTTGTCTGTGAACATTTGCGGTTTTTGAAAACCAAACTTTATCAAAGACTTTGAACATTTTGCTAAGTAATTACGATGTGTTGCACTTACAGAACCAAAAACTTGACGTTTAGATATTTTTCACACTAGTTGATGAAGGTGTTTTTGTTAACAAGAATAGAAAGAAAACTTTCTAAACGGGCTTCTGCGTGGAGAGTGGCTATCTTGATTAGAAATCATCTCCAACTATTTTAACTGAGTTGATACAAGATGATTTCTAGGTGGTATGTACTGATATGACCTTGTTATGGACAATGATGTAGTGTATGGGTTGTATAACATACCCCTGAGAACTTGTGTATTTCCAAAAATGGAAATGTTTGATGAAATAGAAAAGTTTCAGATTATGTCATCGTGCCATGAAATACCACGTATGTGTATGTAGGATGACTTCAATGCCAGATGCGGTAAATAGATGATGTATTTCATTGGATCAAGACACATAGATTTATCCAATGGATTTGTACAGAAGCAAATAAAAAGTGAGCAAAGTATAAGTGAGCTAGGTTATATTTGCACCGTTTGTTGTCGAGGATATGCACTTGCAACAATTATGGTCACAGACTAATCAGTGGGTGCAAACATTGGGTATTCTAGATAGCAAAACTGGTTAGATCGTGGCAATGACAGTAGGTTGGGTAGTACTACATGTGCTGAAGCCATGCAGTGTTGTTGTACATGTTATGTTCCCCTGATCTTTTATGCAATATTATAGATTTTGATCATTTAGCCCTTTTTGTACTGTGTTATCTGATATACACATCCAGTTGTTGCATCCTTTAGGAAAAACCGTAAAAAGAGTGCAAAAAAAATGACCAGTTGAAAGTGCAAACTCTGAGAACTCATCTGGGCACATTAACTTAACTGGCATAAGGGGGGGTGGGAGTTCCTAGGGACCATTTTGGTTTTTCGGTCCGCGTTTAAACGCTGCAATATATTTGTTATATGTTGTATTTGTCTAACTTTTAGTGCGCTTGCATTGGTGCATAAAAAAAAATTCAAATCCAATCGCGTCGTTTTTGCGTTAATTAGCAGGGTCCCTAGGAGCCCCCCCCCCCCTTATGCACTAGAACGGAAGTGACCATAACAAAAAATTAAAAATCTTAATAGGTTACTGTGATTCTGATTTTCATAATGCATACACCTAGTGGACATAACAAAGTAAATAATTAATCAAAAAAATTTGGAAGTATAGTAGCCCATCGGTGTCATAATATTTTATATACATGTTAGCGGTTTACTGTAGGGAACCTATGGTGATGATACAAGTAACCTATAAAATATAAAATGGCCGAGAATTTCTATTGGCTTAATAGTTAAATATAGTGATCACTTCACCAATTAAAGCAATCAGCAAAAGTCTAGGGTGACTCAGTGCGTAGAAAAATGCAGAACACGAATTAGTCTTTTTCGACTTTTGACGAAAAGTAAAAATCAAAATGTTTTGCCCCTAAATTCTACCTGAACAATTTTTTTTTCAGTTTTATTTCTTAATGGTGATGTCTTTGAATCCTTCTAACATGTGGTGGATTCATTCTAAAAATTCCTTGGGAAAGTGGTTATAATAGTGAATGGGTCCATAGGAGCCCCCCCCCCCCCCATGCACTAACGGAAGTGCAAACCCCGTAGCCCGTAATGTACGTTGCTTGTAGAACGGGGTTTGGGATGGTCATAAAAAGACAGAGTTGTGAGTAAGATTGATGTAAAATCTGTTGGAGATATTGAAAATTATCTGACCAATTGAGTGCTGATAATGTAATTTCTCAAGAAAATATTGACAATGCTGTTGATATGATAAGTAGTGTTTTTGATACCAGTGCATCTAAATGCAAACATGAAGAAAACGCATGTGGTAGTATTCAATAGTCATCATAAGCAAATGTAAATAAACCCTGGTTTGAGATAAGATTGTGAAAGAAAGAGAAAAAAAATTCTTCAAGCAAAAAATCAGTTCTCATGACAAAATGTGATGTCACTGATCGGTAGATGAAAACTGCTGGGAAAATTGTACAAGAAACAAGCGCTACCAGTTATAAAAAGTATTACAGAGACTTAAACACCAAAATTAAATCATTATCATGATCATGATCCAAGGCTTTTTGGAAGATTGTAAATGGTAAAAAGGTAAACAAAGTAAGAGCTTCCTGATTGAATTGTTTTAAGAATCTTTCAGATGTTAAACAGTGGTGATGAAATTACTGTGGATGAAGAAGTGAATCTTAGAAATGCATGTGAAAATCAATATCAAAATGAAACTTAATATACCTGTTACTTAATGATGAGAATTAAATGTATTTACAAGCTGAAACAACAAAGCTGTTGGTGAAGACCAGAGTCTTTAATGAGTTTTTAAAATCACCTAGTCATATTATCAATGTTTATTACTAAACTTTTCTTTTAACATTATTTTTAATACTGGAGTTGTTCCTCAAAGCTGGCTGAATGGTTTCATTATTCCCTTATGATAAAAATAAAGCGCGTTAACAGTGTTAATAATTGATCGGGGGATCACTATATGAGTTGTTTCGGTAAATATTACATCGGTAAGTAAACACAAGTGTAACAAAATTTTGTGATAATTATGAATTATTGGCTCTGAACAAGCTGGTTTGGCAAGGTTTTCAACATTGGACCACCTTCACTTTTAGTTACTCCTGATTTATTTAGGTCAACAGAAAAAAGCTTTTTGTGCCTTTATTGATTTCCAAAACGATTTTGCTAGTATTGCTAGAATGAAAACTGTGAACCAAAAGTCGTAAGTGTGAATAGTACTGGATACATTTATTCAATGTGGTTTATAATTTGTATAACATGCTAAGTCATGTGTTTAAACTGAATGGGAATTAAATCAAGCTATTTTACTCTATGACGGAGTACAGACAGGGAGAAAATTTTTATCTCCGCTCTTCTTTTATTTTTTTAAGTGACTTGAAATCATTCCTCTCTACAAAATTAAAGGGCTTCAGAAAGGCCTTCAAAGTTAGCAGAGGAAGCTAACTGTGACTTTATTTACATCTGTGTGTTTTGTGATATGCCGATGATATGTATTTTAAGCAGAGGATGAAAAAAAACAGTTACAACAAAGCAATTATGGTATGGGACCGAACGATTGGAGGATTTGGAGTTTAAAAATTAATGCATTAAAAATCTTAAGTTTTCTATGGTCTTCTCGAAAGGGAAAAGTCAGTGCAAAAAAAACAGTTATTAAATTTAACCGTCATATTCTGAGTAGTGATCATTATGTGTACCTGGAATAAAATTTAATGATTGTAATGGTATTTTAATGTTGCTATAAAACATCCTAACTAGTATTGATAAAGAGCAATCTATGAATTTCTAAAAAAAACGGTAGGACTTTTGAACCTAGATTAGATATACAACTCAAATGTTTGCTTCGTGGTTGGCGGTGCCAATACATTATATACTATTAAATCTGGGGTTTTTTTTTTTTTTTACAAATGTTTTGCATGTGAATTTTTTTTTTTTAATGCGTTTGAAGGTTAAAAAAGCACCAGTCAAATATTGGTCTTGGTGAGTTGGGCCGCAAACCACTGTCTATTCTGATCCAATGTAAAATTGGTTAATTTTTGGTAAACTTTGTTACTGGTGATGACACCAAACTTGCGTCAAGTATTTACAGTTGAATATACGATTGTACCAAAGTAGTTATTGAGTGCAAAGTGGATGCTAACCTATTGAATCTACTTTAAACCAGCTTGGTCTTGGGTTTATTTGGAATTCTCAGTACTCTAATGTTAATGATATTGGCTGGAAAAACAAATGTTTCACAATGTTTTAGATTCCATCTAGCAAAATTGGCTTTAGTATTGTAATGCAAGTAAGTGTCTCAAATACAGGATGTTAAAACTTAATCTTGTTGTGAAAAATATTTAAGCTTTATCCCGAAATTTACGAATCGCATTCACCAAATTCAGGGCCGCCCGCACGACCCACCAACCCCCCCCCCGGCTCGGCCCTGCCTTATCCATTGTATTAATATAATCCCATCTTCTCCCATAGCCGCTGCTCTGCGAAATGGTGAGATATTGCCTTGGACTCTTTCGTGCTCCGCCACCTATGTGATATGATCTCTTGCCCTTTTTCCTTTACTTTATTTCCTCATTTTACCTTACTCTGGTCTGTTTTCTGTCTTTTGTTCTTCTTTTAGGTCCCTTATTTTCTTTTGTCTTTCTTTTTGTTCTTCTTTAGGCCCCTCATCTTATGGTGTTATCCTTCGTCCTTTTTTATCACCTTACATCATGTGTAATTTCCAATTTTGAGTGTGCAACCGCTGTGGCAGCGCTTAACCCCCCTTTATGCAGAAACGCGTTGCTCATCTGTGTATTATGATGCGTGTTACTGCGCTGTGGCAGAAGTTTATAGGCCAAAAGGTCAAAGGGTATTACTTTGTGTATTTCGGATTTTCAGATATATTCCAAAGAAAACATGTGCAAAAGTCTCTCTCTCCTCTCTCTGACAACACACAAGTTTCCGCTCTTATTCCATGAAATTTGTAAAAAGCCTCTCTTAACATTCTCCCTGCTTTCAAAATACTAAAAAGGTGAACTTTATCAGATCCCCTAATGGTCCCAATTTGTAAAAACTTGGTATGTGGGTCGGGGGATGCAAGAATAAACATGCACTGTGTCTTTTGTATTTGTGCATCTAAGGACTCATTGGAATAATTGACTCTGATTGGCTTCATTACTCTTATAACGCAAAACTTTACCAAGATCCACAATGTCCAAATTTAACGAAAACGTGAAGGTGGGCCGTGGTTATACATACGCACAATGTGTCCTCACTATTTGAGGTCAATGAGCCAATTTGCAAACTTGATCCCAGCCAAGGGGAATGCAAGTTTTAACTTGAAGTGCTTTTAAATTACGATGGGTCCCTAGGAGCCCCCCCCCCCCCCCCCCTTATGACTAAGGAAGTGCCCATAACAAAAATTAAAATCTTAATAGAGTTACTGTTATTATGATTTCATCATGCATAATCCTAGTGACATAAACAAAGTAAATAAATTACATCAAAAAAATCTTTTGGAAAGTATAGTAGGCCATCGGTGTCATAATATTTATATACATGCGTTTATATAGCGGTGTTAATGTAGGAAACTATGGTGAATATTACCAAGTAAACCGATTAAATATAAAATGGCACGAGACATTTCTTTTGTGCTTAATATGGTTAAATTATAAGTTCAGCCTTCACCAATTATTAAAGCAATCAGCAAAAAGTCTAGGTGAATCAGTTCCGTAGAAAAAATGCGAAGAAACGAATTAGTGTCTTTTCGAAATTTTGACGCAAAATTAAAATTCAATGTTTTGCCCCCTAATTTTCTTATGAACCATTTTTTTTTCAGGTTTTATTTCTTAATTTGGTGATGTCTTGAATCCTTTCTAACATTGGTGGATTTCATCTAAAAATTCATTTGGAAAGTGGGATATAGTGAATGGGTCCCTAGGAGCCACCCCCCCCCCATGCACTACGGAAGTGAAAACCCCTTATGCAGTTAAGTGTTAATGTTGCTTGTAGAACGGTTGTTTGGGCGATGTTCATAAAAAGACAGATTTTGTGAGAATATTGATGTAAAATCTGTGGAGCTATTGAAAATTATCTTGACATGGGTGCTGATATGTAATTCTCAAGAAAATATTGACAATACTGTTGATATGATAAGTAGTGTTTTTGATAACAGTGCCTCTAAATGCAACATGAAGAAAAAGTATGAGTAGTTATTCAAATAGTCATCATAAGCCAAATATTAAATAAACCCTGGTTTGATTAAAAGTTGTGAAGAGAAAAGAGGAACGAAAAAAAATTCTCAAGGCAAACCAAATCAGTTTTCTTAATGACAAATTGTGATGTCACTTGCTGGTAGCATTGAAAACTGCTGGAAATTGACAAGAAGAAAAAACAATTGCGTGACAGGTATAAACAAAAGTAGCCAATAGACTTAAACACCAAAATTAAATCATTATCATGTAATGATCCCAAGCTTTTTGGAAGATTGTAAATGTAAAAAGGTTAAACAAAGTAAAGAGCTGCCTGATTTGCATTGTTTAAGAATCATTTTCAGATTTTAAGTGGTGAGAAATTAATGTGGATGAAGAAGTGAATCTAGAAATGATTGTGAAATCATATCAAAAATGAACTAATATTACCCTTTACTAAGATGAGATATTAAAGGTATTAACAAGCTGAAAACCAACAAAGCTGTTGGTGAAGACCAGATTTTAAATGAGTTTTAAAATCAACTAGTCATCTTTATCAATGTTTATACTAAAATTTGAAACCTATTTAATACTGGAGTGTCTCAAAGCTGGCTGAATGGTTTCCATTATTCCCTTAATTAAAAAATAAGGCGACGTGTAAAAGTGTTAAAATTATAGGGGAAATCACTATATGCGTTGTTTCGGAAATTAGTTACATCGGTAATCAATCAAAGGCTAACAAAATTTGTTGAATTAGGATATTATTGGCTCTGAACAAGCTGGTTTGGCACAAGGTTTTTCAACATTGATTCTCACATTGTACTTTTAAGTTACTCCTTGATTTGTATTTTAGGTCAACAGCAAAAAAGCTATTTTGTGCCTTTATTGATTTCCAAAAAGCTTTGATAGTGATGAAGAATGACACTGTGGAACAAAGTCTTAAGTTGTAATATATGGGAAAATTATTCAATGTTGTTATAATTGTATAAACATGCTACGTCTGTGTTAAACTGAATGAATGAAATCAAGCTATTTTACACCTTATGGCCAGGAGTTCGACAGGAGGAAAATTATCTCCGCTCCTCTTTTCTATTTTTAAGATGACTTGAAATCATTCCATATACACAATGTTAAAGGGCTTCAGAAAGTGCATCAAGTTAAGTAGCCGAGGAGATTACTGTACTTTATTTAAATATGTTTGTTTTGTTATATGCGATGAGTACTGTTATTTTAGCAGAGGATGAAAAACAGTTACAACAAGCAATTAATGGTATGGACGACTATTGTCAGATTTGGAGTTTAAAAACTTAATGCATTAAAATACTAAAGATTATGGTTCTTCTCGACAGGAAAAGTCAGGAAAAAAAAAGTTATTAATTTTAACTTCATATCTTGAAGTATTGATTTAGTGTAACATAGAATAAAATTGAATTATAAGGTCTTTTTAATGTTGCTATAAAACATCGACTAGTATTGCAACAGAGCAATGTATGAATTGCTAAAAAAGGTGCCTTGAAACTAGATTGAGTATACAACTCAATTGTTGATTTGTTGTTGTGCCAATACTATTATATTACATAAATCTGGGTTTATTTTTAAAATATTGATTCCATTGAGAAATTGCATTTGAATTTTTTTTAAATGCTTTTGAAGGTTAAACAAGGCACCAGTACACAAAAATATGGTCTATTGGTGGTTGGGCCGCAAACCACTGTTAATTCTGATCAATGTAATCAAAATTGTAAATTTTTGGATCAAAACTTGTATTATGGGGATGACACCAAACTTGCTTCAAGGTATTTACAGGTTATGGAATCTACGATTGTACAAGTAGTGTAATTGAGTGCAAGTGGATTCAACATATGAATCCACTTGTTAAACCAGGCTTGGTCTTGTGGTTATTTGGAAGTCTCAGTGCTCTAAGGTAATGCGATCTGGCGGAAAAACCATGTTTCACAAGTGTTTTTAGATCATTTTAGCAAAACTATGGATTCTAGTATTTTTAATCAAGTAAGTGTCTCAATTACAAGATGTTCAAACTGAATCTTGGTTTTGAAAAGATTGAAGGCGTATCCAGAAAATGGACGAACAAGGCAACAAAAGGAAGGGCAGACACGAAAGAACAAACAACACCAACAACAAAACAACCGCCCCCAACACACCCCCAACAAACAAAAATTAAAAAAAAAAAAAACAAAAATAAGAAAAAAGAAAAAAGGAAAAACAAACCCCCCCCCCACCCCCCCCCACCCCCCCCCCCCCCCCCCCCGGCTACGGCCCCTGCATTATACACCTTGTATTAACTCATCCCCATATTCTCCATAGCCGCTTCCTCTGTCGACATGGTAGTATATTGATCTGGACACTCTTTTCCGTGCTCCGCCTCCCTATGTGCATACTGATCTTCTTGACTTTTTCCTTTACTTATTTCCTACTTTTACTACTATGGTCTGTTTTCTTCTTTGTTTTCTTCTTTTAGGTCCCTTCTCTTTCTTTTCTTCTTTGTGTTCTTCTTTTAGGTACCCTCATCTTTATTTTTGTTATCCTTTCTGTCCTTGTTTCTTCACCTTTACATCAGTTTATTTCATTTTTTCAGAGTGTTTGCAACCGCTTTGTGGCGCCTAACCCACCTTTTATGCATCACACCGCGTTGATCATCTCGTGTATTCTGATGCGTGTTACTTGCGCTGTGGCAGACAGGGTCTATAGGCCAAAGGTCAAAGGGGTTTTTATACTGTGTGTATTCGGATTTTCAGCTCTTATTCCACAGAAAAAAAACCTGTGCAAAAGCTCTCTCTCTCTCTCTGACACACACACAAGTTCCGCTTGATTCCCCATGAATATTGTAAAAAGCCTCTCTTAACATTCTCCGGCTTTTCAAATATCTAAAAAAGGTGAATGTTATCAGGAACCCCAATGTCCAATTTCATTAAACATTGGTATGTGGGTAGTGGTGGATGCAGTAATACACATGCACTGTTGTCGTTTGATTGGCATACTAATGGACCTCATTGCTAATTCTCTGATTGGCTAAGTACTTAAAGCAAAACTGCTACAGGAATCCCAATGTCCAAATGTAAACGAAACTTGGAATGTGGGCAGTGGTTCATACGCCATGCACTGTTGTCATCACTATTTGAGCTAAATGAGCCCATTTGCAAAACTTGCTCCAGCCCAGGGGATCTTGCAAGTTTTAACTTGCAGTTGCTTTTTTTAAAAAGTTACTCTGTGAGTTCGCAATCATTCACATCCGTGATCAAAGTCTTATGACCGAAACGTCGGAAATAATTTCTCTAATTAAACCCACATCCGTCAACAAAATCTTGCTCGTTCTCGAGTTCATATTTGAAATAATGCAGATGTCCAGGGGGGTAGACTACTCTGTAGTCCAATTGTTTTTTTTTTTTTTACTTTACTTTTTTCCATTGGTGTGTTGTGTTTTTCCCCAGTAGGGCCTATCGCAAAGGAGAACTGATAAAAAAATAGCGAGGGTAAAGGGACCGATTACTAATCGTTGAGAATTTCACTTTATTGGAAATTCCCAATGCAAAATCGAGCAAGATGGTGTACTACCCCCACGATTTATCATGCAGGTCAATTGAGGGCGCGATAACTGACTCCCTGTTAATTTCACTTCACAATAAAGGAGGGCATTTCCAGAGGGGGTTCAACTGAAACTTCGCGTCACACCTTATCGGATCATAAAGGGAGCCATCTATTGATGATTAATATTCGCATTAAAAAGCCGGTATGGTAAACAGTGCCCTTCACAGAAAGGATCCCTGAGCAGTGTTATCCTTTTTGTTGGTATAATGCCATTGTCATAGGGATCTAGGCCTAATTAAGATTAGTTACGGCAGTGAATTGCGTCACGATCTTAGAAATAGAAGAAAATGACAACCCATAATAATAGATAATGATGATAATTACTGGAGATGGGACAGCCCAAAAATAAATTTAAAAAAATGACAAAAATCGACTATGGCATAGTCTACGGGGCGGGAGTACTCCACCCAAAATTGGTACGGGTTGTGGCGTCCGCCAGGTAAAAAAATCGACCCATGTTTATAGTGACCAAATTGTACAAAAATTACCCATTATATAGTTGGTTCCGAAATTTCGACTCATTAATAGTTGACCTTGAAATTTCGCACCATTTTAATAGTACTTTAGCAAAATTCGGCCCATTTTCTTAGAAACTTTTTCCAAAAACAGAAAATCACGGGGAAATCAACCATTTTCATTGTAATTTGAGCGAAAATCGGAAAAAAAAAATGAACCCCATTTTCGTAGTAAACTGCGACCAAAAATTGAAAAATGACCACTTTATATAGTAGCAATGCCTAAAAAAAAAACCAAAAAAAAAGTGGCTGACCATCTTTTATAGTAGCCTGGTGGGAAAAAAAAACGACTAATTGTTATAGTAAGGCGGTGAAAAATGCGACCCATATTCGGCGGCCATGTACCTCACCTTTTCCTGAGTACCCCCCCCCCCCCGGGGGGCGCGATGCACGTGGGTAATATATTTTAATCATCATTCAGAGACGGGGGTTATTTAGGGAAAAAGATTACAGAAACTTTGTGAGGTAACTTGAACAGGAATATTACCGAGCATTTTGCGACAAATACTGAGGCATGAGCAGGTAAACTGTCGCCTTTTGCGATAGATCGCCGTTTTGAAACAAATGCAGCCGTTTTTTCTGAATATTAGACGCGCATGCGAAATGACACCTAGTACGATGTAAAAGCTTTACAGGGCTAAGATTAAACAAGCTATTCCTTTTAGAAATACTTCTTTCGGAGTCTTTTACGACAGTAAAATTAGTTTGTTATTGTTAAAGTGACACTATCAGTGATTTATCCGAAGGAATCAAAATATTTAAAATTTGCAGGAATAGCTTAAAAGTGAAGGACAAGCCTGTATAATTCTTATAAGTTACTTTTTCCACCTGAAGATTGGCAGAACGGGAAGAACGGCAGTATCAAAGATCGAATTCCATTCCAATTACGTGTTGTGGAAGGTTCCGAACGGACACGAATGCCTAAAATATCATCTTTTGTCCTTATCAGTTGCTTCTGCCTATAATTGTGGGATAAATGTTAGGATACCTATGTCTGTTGCAGATAAGCAAAATCTGTTTTTGATGATTTTTTCGATTTTCTGAATTTACAAATCACTGATAGTGTCTTTAAGGTACATACCCATTATTTTTAAGTAATATGGCTTAACACCTTGGTTTGTATTGTGAAATGTTAACAAACGAACAAGAAATCCAATGTGGGGAAAAGTCTCCTACACAAGGGCATCTGGCAGAAGCATGTGCGCGGCGCAAATGTGATGTGTGTGGCTAGGTAGTAGAATGATTTGAGGCTGATTTGTCTACAGACGGCGATCAATCGCAAAGTCTATCGATCACGCGCCTCAGTTGAAAAGTCCTATTATAGAGTTTTTACTGTGGTATTAATAGAACAGTTGTTGTTTACATGTGTTCATATGATTCTAGAACTTTCTGTTTTGTTTATGTTTATGGTTCATTATTACCAAAATTTCGGTTTTGGCATTAATGAATCCATTTTTGTTAGGGACAATCACAATGTCCCTCATACCTTGTATAAGTCAGGAAGGATGGGGCTCTAAATCACCCAACGCCCCGTTTATTTTAGATTCATAAGACACTTAAGGTTGAACACCACTACCCCTTATATAGGAGTAGGCTATGGAAAAATGATTATCTTTCGGCCACGTTTCTTTTACATTTAAAACTCTCACAGAGGAAATACAAAAATATCCTACCAAAATACAAACTAAAATGAATTAAAAAGGAAATCGAGATGAATTGATGAATTCGGAGGAAATTGCCTCAAATTTACTGTCCATATGCCAATGTTTACGGCCCGTAAACCAGACGCCCCACCCACCCAATTCCAAAAATGTAAAAAAAAAATCTTCAGGGGGCTAAAAGGCCAGAAAATAGATGTACAACCTGTGGTGTAGCTTTTGTAGCGAGCCAAAAAGGGTTTTATGGCTTGGTTGTCGAAAAAGGTTACAATTTCGGTACTTTTGCCAAACTCCGTTAGCGGGGCTAGCATTTATATAGTAGTAGTAACTTGTGCATGGAGGAAAGTATTCCACCACGCCAGGTCCGTGGTGTGGCATCGGTACCGGGGGTACAACTTGCAAGCTTCCTGTGACAAGAGACATGTGACATCGTGCGAGGGCGGGAAGGCTCGCAGAAGTTAACATTTCTTTTAAAAAAAAACCCCAAATGAATGTTCTATTTAAATAAAGTTAGGCAGAAAGTGACCACGGTTGCAAAAACTGTCAAATTCTCTTGTCTTTATAATCAATATGCGTGATACTGAAAATGGTTGAATGTCATGCTTCTCATGAATTAGAACTGAAATTGTTGCCATTTTCTAAGTACTTTCTAATTTTGTCAGACCGATATTGGCCAAGTTGCAAAACAAAACCACCCCTATCATAGTCTCCACTAACAATTTTTGCAGTATCCAGCACATTATTTTTTATCTGTTCTCGCTACAAAATGGTTGGAAGTTAATTTACCTAATGAATTAAATGAATAATCAACAACTGACTTATC
>JAMKCH010027168.1:0-66427 GCA_023653785.1 Ophioderma brevispina
AAAATCCTAACTTCGATTAACAACACCTGCTTCTCAATCATTGGAGGATCCCACGAACTACATGTATATATTGGACTATCCATAGTTGATCAGCAGACAAGGATTGATATTTTAGTCTTTTTCTGGAGATGGCCACGTCACACACCTGTTTTTGAAAAAAACCCATGGTGCGCTTGCCGACTTTCGACCGGCAAACCTCCGTATATTAAATGTGTCGACTGGAGAACTAAGTGTTAAATTTCAAACAAATGCATCAAATTGTATATGTAAATTATACCGTTCTGATTCTATCCGCTAGAAACGATGGACACCTTTAGGACCTAACCACTCCTCACGTACACACTTCTTCAATACAATTGACAAATGAAGAGCCGCGCGCATTATTCTCATTACTGAATGGTGATGCCATATTTGTGATACAGCTTGGTGAGATTTCGGAATTCTGCGCACGTGTGTTCAGACGTTCGGAGAGACTTTGTTCAACCCTTAGGTGGTCAAAATAATATGCGCATATAATGTGAAAATCCGGTATGTGTCTCGACTATCGGAAGCTGAAAACACAATTTAAATAAGACTGTCCCGTTGTTGAATGTTGGTGTTGTTTTTTATGTAGTACGTTTCGCCATGAGTCAACCCCGGAAATTGAGGGTTGAAAAGTAAACTCCTAATAATCATATTCGGCGATATAATGTAACTAGTGAGATGTATTATCGGTTTCGGCATTACTAATCAGTCCTTAACCCACAGTGTCCGTTTGCAAAGTGACATTTAATTTTAATAAGGTTGACATGCAAATCATGCAATGCTTATTTTCCGTCAGTGGACCACGTTAACTGGGAAAATGCAAATGGGAGTATGATTGCTTCATAATGAATGCGCGGAACCGTTTTGGGCGCGGTCAAGAATGGTTTTTGCCTGACACGTACAATGTACACACATATGTACTGCATTCGGTTGTGGTGTATACGTTATGTCGTCCACCCGATGTACTACACATGCGCGAATTGCCATCGGTGCCCTACGTTCGGTGCTTTGTCACTGGAATCTTCATACAGGCTTCAATAGAGATGTTTGTTTGTGTCCCTATCAGATAAGATCGCGCCTCTGCCAACCTGGCTTGTTAGCTCATGGTAAGGTCGGCCGTTCACTAGAAACGGAAGTTGCCCGGTTCGAGTCCGGTTTCTGAACATAATCATAGTCCGGCAGGTATCCGGGCTCCGGTTCCAAACGACCACGGAATAAAGCCGTTAAACTAATGTTTCGTGAAGAGTCACCTGAATCGATTGCCCCATTTTAATCCTTACTGTGAGCCCGGAGGACCATATCTCCCCACACCGGACCGGGCCAAGCGCATGTTTTTTTTCAACATTTGGTGCTCTGGCATCTCCAGGAAAGGATAAAATATTCATCCTGTCCTGCCTGCAGAACTAAATGTTTTAAATTTCAATATTGAACAATTTGTCACTGGTACATCAGACTCTTAAAATTTTGAATATGCCGTTAATGGGGCTGTTTTGATATTTTTTGTGTAAAAACCGAAAAGTGATGTTCTCTGTCCTTGATTTTGGCCAGAAACTCACCAAGATGTAATATCAGCGATAAGGGTCGCGCAACAATTAGCAAAACTTTAAGAGTCAGTCCTCCTGAATGGCAGAAGAGATTGTTTTTACTAATCTATTTCAGTTCAGCGGATGGAATGTAAAACAAAACACAGAACAATCCAAAGCATGACCCAGAAGTTTGAGGGTTTGTGGATAATTTAACATTTTCACAAGACCTGTAATTGTTGAAAAATAAAACTTTCTAACCTGTTACATAACGTTTCAATTCCTTTATTTTACAGCAGGATTCTAGTGCCAGCGGTATTAAATTAATGTCATTCCATTTCCGTCTCATTCAGTTTCTTCCATTTTGAATTATTATATAGTCGATCCAACCTCCTATGTCCCCCATACCATTTACGTGGAGGTATGCTTCTGATGTATGAGGGGGCCAACATAAATCTCACAACAATCATTGATTTTGAAATCGTCTTAGAGGTTAAATGATATATAGCAAATGATCACCGCCATCGCCCGTGGTGGATTTTCAAAAGAAGGGCAGCCTTTTCAATATTTTTCCTTCCTTGCGTTATGCCAGGTTCATTTGACTGGTCCACGGATGATATGACGGGAAACATTTTTGAAGAATGGCTGGAGAAAACGTTCAAATTCAACAATAATAAAATAACGCCAGTTATCATAGCGTTATAGCAGAAAAAAAAAACCAACTATGAACAGTACGAAGGCCACAGCAGCTTGAGTTGGCTTTCCCAAAAAATGTCAATTTTCGGACAATTCACATACAGAAGCCAACATAACAAGGTACATAATTGAAAAAAATGATCTGGCAAAGGATATGGACACTAAATATTTCTTCTCAACCTTATATCACCCACCCGGATCTACCCCATAGAACCATTTGGTACAAATAAAGCTTATGTTGCCAACATAACATGACTTTAAACTAAATCTGTTTTGGAAGCTCTAAAAAAAAAACAAAAAAGTTACCGAATAGAATTGTAAAAAATGCATAAACCATGTTATTGGGATAGAATACTCCTACTGGAGCAAGTAGATATTGTTGAACTGACATAACATCAAATCCTAATAAAGCTGACGGAGGACAGTGCCAGTGAATCGGAATCAGACGAGGATGACTGAAATGTAAGTGAATTTTAACCTCATATAACGATCTCCTATAGGCCTTGCATCATGGTTTATTTCAGGAAAAGTTTGCTAATGTCGACAAACATTACTTTATTTTGTGTCTCAGTCCTTTTTACTTGGGACGCGGAGTCAATCCTATTGTGATCGGTGTTATCATATACCTAATACCTATTACCCCTAAGTGATTCAGCCTATTCTATACAATTGTCGAAGCCCAGAAACTATAGAGGGACTGGCCTATGCGTTAGATCGACTCTACAAACACAAGTTTGAATGGCTCCCTGCTAACCTCATCACGAACCACCAATCACATTGCACTCATAACTCCCCAACTCAAATCTAAAACAATCACGGTTGTGTCTTCACTGATCTCTACACCACTGGTTAGCTATCGCCGCTCTAACGTGAAGAAACCGAAAAATTGCACTGCGGCTATTTTGCTCCTAACCAAACCTGGTCCTCCGACCGTGCATGCATTGGTTAATTGGCACACATCATTTATCTCCAGTATCTCTGACGAATATCCATCAAATACAGACCTATTTGCAAAAAATGAGGGATATTAGTTTAATTCCGTGTCATTTTCCGTAACGCTGTATAACACTACAAATTTAGGAAAGTCATGTCCATTTTGAGTGGCAGTGCAAACAGAATTGGTGACCTTTAACCCTATATTAAAACCCTCACTAGGCATCGCCCTCCGGAGACGGTAATACTGGTGCTAAATGTTTGAACCATCATTTCCGTAACGGTCATTTCCGTACTTTTTAACCGTTACGGAAATGATTCTTGACACTTTCACCGTTTCATATTGGCAAGAAAATCGAGCATAATATGGTTCTCTTCATTTTTGTCAATATTGAGATAAGTAGTAGAATTTACTCAGCTTTGACTTTACTGTCTGATTGTCATTCCATACACAAGGTTTCGGAAATGACTTTTAATGTTTTTCCCTATGCTACAACAACTGAAAATTAGATTTTTCATAAAATTATTTGAAGGCTCTAACTATCGCGCCGATTGCTCATTCTAGTATTTGGGCACTATTGTGACACATATTCCAAACAAAAATATGATTTGAAAACTTTTTGGTTCTCATTTTTTTTAAAGCAAATTAGACACTTAAGCGAAGAAAAACCACCCGGCAACAAGCAATACAACTTTATTGCTTTAAATAGGCAGACAGGTCACAAAACATGAGGTATTATTTAGTGGGATAACTCCTTCAATATCGGAGTAGGCCCTATAAAACTAACATGTTAGATATTTTTAATTTTTACTTCAAATAGACGACACTCACACTAGAGTAAATTTTAGTGCCATAACCTTTCAATTGGGCGTTAGTTCTGCTGAGCATACCCTTTTTGTCTTATCATTCATCTTTTAACCATTTGGCCTTATCGTGTACATCAACGTAAAGGTTCTGCCCGCTGTACTGGACTTGTATCAACACTAAGCACAGCTAAAATTTTATAGTCATCTGACTCGTCACATTTTTTCAAACTTAACCTCAAAACAGGATTCATACCTACTACAGAACAAGAATCACATGTTGTTTTGTTGACCAACAAACTAACCAACGGTGTCGACCTTGACCCGCCAAAAATACAAAAACTCCGAAACTGCAACCACTCCTCATGACAGTTTTAGGGAGTAAATAATTCTACGTTGAAAACTTCAAGCCAATTAGTACTTTTTTTTTCGCCGTTTGTATGAACAATGTGGTGGATTCTTGTTTCTGTGGTATTTCATATGCTTCCGAATCTGTTTTGAGGTAAGTTTGAAAAAACTTGACGATGTCAGATGACTTTAAATTTTGGCATTTGCTTATTGTTGAAACCAAGTCCATGTACAGCTGCATAACCTTTACGTTAGGCTGATATACGATAATGTCCAATGTTAAAAGATGAATAAGACAAAAAGGTTTATGCTCAGCAGAACTATTTGGAGTATAGGCCCCTACAAGGTATACATTTAGATATATAACTTTATTGCTTTAAATAGGCTACAAGTCACAAAGAGTAAATTAATTTTGGGGTCATAAGTTTCAATAACTGCGGAATTTTAGGTTCCCATGTTCATGCCTGAGTCCCGCTGTATAAATTAACACACATTTTGGTTGAGCTAGACATTGTACCGTGCGGGGATGATTTTGAAAGCAGTGATTATTTTCGATTTTTTCAAAGTATCACATTTTTTTTTTCACATGAAAAATTAAACATGGATTGCGTTTTTTGAATCATAAAAATCAAGAAGTATTTTTTCTGTAGGGTATCTATGGCCATTTCATTCAACAGGTGGCATGCGTCATAGATTTCCTTTAATTCATTTTGTATATACTCTACAATGTAGGTACCTTATTGGCAATTGGAAGAGGGAGTGATCGCAAACCAAAAATTCAAATTCCCTCTCGTTACGGAGTTACGGCAAAGTTTAGTACATGTGAGCGAATCTGTCCATTTTAAATGCGACCATAAACAAATAGCAACGTTTGAAAGCCTGTTAATTGGTGAAGATCTTTAAAATTGCATGTGGTTGTATTTTTATCATTATATTATTTTGGTCAACTTTACTCTCAACTGATTATCTAAAATAATAAATTGTACTAAAATCTTTTTTTTTTCACTTGGAATGAAAAAAGTGATTGTTTTCTTATCAAGATCGGAATGTTTTCAGTGGAGTAAGCCCCGAGAGTCGAATTTTTTCACCCTCTTTTGGAGTAATGCATTACACATGATATTCCTATGCTTTTGCAATGTTTTTGACTTAAGGCCTAATGTGCATAGGGTACTCATGTAACTTCGTACCTTCATTGTCTTACAACCTGAGACAGAGAGATGTTAATGTTACATACTTATATACCACAATGATGGATAACTAACATCCACTACTATTACTGAAGCTTACCAGCCACGAAGTAAGTCGGCATGGGCAAGCAGTTGTGCTTCCGTCTCTCTTGAAAATTATCAAAAAGAGCCTATGAGTATCGACCGTACAGTCCAATGCACCTCGCTCTACTAACCACACCATACGTAAAAATGACTTCCATGTGAATGATGAGTTTGTCCGCAAGTTTTGTGTCACTTCCAAAGACGTCACTCACTCGCCATGATGTTTTGTGCTGCGAATTTTGTCTCATTACCATGGAACTCCTGATAACACTGATTCGGAGACTTTTTTAAAAAATCCTACGCCCAGTCTATTTTGAAAATGCACATAAAAAGAGGAATGGTTTGACGACCTAATGAAATATTATAACTCTATACCTGCTTGGCTGTGGAATGTATAATAAAAGGACTCAATAAAATTACAATATACCCAGCTCTTGTATATCAAATTATTTTGTTTCGAGCTGGACTGAATTGCATTCAAAATCAATGGTGTCTGAATCGACATGCATACTACATACCAGTCGTCCTCGCACTAGTATGGACCCACTTCCAATAAAAACCCGGAATATTCACAATTATTTGGAATTTGAAATATGGGCAATATTTAAGCTTTAAAATGGTAACAATTTATTATAATCAAATCTTTTTTTAATAATGACTGCTTAACCTTAACTTGCTCTTGCTTGATGGGTCCTTGTTTTTTTTTTTAAATTTGACACATTAAGAAAACTGCATTGAAAGAAATTGGTGGCCCTTTAGTGCAATGTACAATTCAAAAGAAGTGATTGGGATTGGCCAAAATTGCAAAAGCAATTTTTTTTTATTAATATCGATTAACATGCTTAAATGGGCATTTCGTGATCCACATTCTATCCCCCCCTGACTTACATAATTTAGATTTTTATGTGTGCTAATCGTACATTCATATGCAAGGGGCATTTCAGACTCCACAGCTTGTCCCCACTTACTTGCCTAAAAAATATGAGATTTTTATATCATCTGAACCGTTGTTCTCCTTGTAATGCCACGTTTACCTATCTTACGTGCAAATTTGGTCGTATCTTAAGAATTTGCTATTTTGTTATTTGTCTGTCCGAACTGACAGAAATTACAGCACAGTGGCCTATGGGACCGTGGGAAATAAGCAATTGCTCATAAACCAAACCCGGTAACACAAAACCAGCAAGATCGAATTAAACCAAATTTTGTAAATAAGCTTTTCCTCAAGATCTCTAGTGAATCAATGTAAAAAACGGGAGGGTGCTGTAATCACGCAATGCACTTTTAATTTCTACTCACAAAGAAATTTGCATATTTATCTTCCTCTGTAACGGACAGAAAATATAAAACACCGGTGGCCTAAGGGCAGCATGATATTAAACATGTGCTCAAACCACCAAAACCCACTGTCAGAATCAAAATATTGGAAAAACCGTTTTCCTTGAGGATTTTAGTACACAAATTAAGATGCCATGCAACCTTTAAATTTGGTTGGAAAGCAGTCATAGTGTGCCCGGTTAGGTAAAATTCACAAACGTTTTATCACTTTTTCAACCTGTAACGTTACAAAGGCCAAGAATTCAACACTGAATCCAACAACTTCCTGGTTTTGTGCATGCATGGAGAACATCAAGGATGATTGGAACCAAAAAATTCCCCCAAAAATGCAGTGCAATGTTTCCTATATTTACTGTACAAAATTGGCCAGTGTGAAAGGGATAATTTAAAACATTTTCTACTCTCTCTATCTTTGTTTTGTGTAAAATATCACTCCCTTTAAATGACCATTGAAAAACTGTGTGAAATGTTTGGGCTTCAACAGAACCCTTGTGGGGAAATCATGAATCTGTCAATTAGCCCACTTTGTCATTAAAAAAGCAGTGGTGCAACACTTCTGAAATAACACAAAGGTAATGGTTATAAAATTCCAGTTAGAGGAAACAGGTTTGTTATGTACTGCCAATGTGTATCAATAAAGGTTAGCATTGTTTCAATGTAACATGATAGCGCAATTATTTTCACACCCATTTACCAATACACATGACGTGCATACATGTCGAACATGAAACGTCCAATAGATGATCAAGACATTGTTATCCACAATTTCAAAATAATGAATTACTTGCATTTGTTTGTAACAACTAGCAAAAATACCTCTGAACAAAACAAATATAGATGTCAAAGGAATGTGGAGTATTGGTTGCTAAGCAAAAAACACAATGAATTCAAATGTTTGATCATGGTTTTTTCTTTTTTTTCACGCTCTCCGAGGACTGCACAGTAGATTAATCACTCCGATTGGCAAGCAATCCTCATTAGTACCGAAGATACCAGCAACATGTATTCCCAAACAGCTGTGGTATAGCGCAAGATATGGCTTCCAGGTTTGGCCGATCGGTGCATGCAACAGTATACGCAAAGTATCAAGCTCACCCCCTGCTCCAATGTTCCACTCAGCCAAATGAATCCAGCACTCGCAATTTTATTAATAATTGCCGTGTAACATCACCATGACTCCCCCGGCCAAAGTTAATTGGTAGCACTGCATTTACGCGATTTGATGAAGAGAGCAGGGAGAGCAGAGAGATTGTCTTGGCAGTCACTCGAGAGCTTGATCAATGACACAGTGCGAAAAAAAACAGCCGAGATTAAACAGCCCAAGCGGCTAATATGCTGGGCAAGCATGTTGGTGCTCCGTCTCTCTTGAGAAAATTATCAAAAAGAGCCTATGATTATCGACCGTACAGTCCAGACGACACCTCGCTCTACTATCCACACCATACGTAAATGACTTCCAGGTGATGATGAGTTTGTCCGCCAGTTTGGGATGTCACTCCAAAGACGTCACTCACTCGCCATGATGTTTGTGCTGCGAATTTGTCCTCATTACCAATGAACTCCTGATAACACTGATTCGGAGACTATTTAAAAAAAACATACGCACATCTATTTTGAAATGCACAAAAAAGAGGAATGGTTTGACGACCTTAATGAAATATTTATAATCTAGCCCTGCTTGGCTGTGGATGTATAATAAAAGGACTCATAAAATTACAATATTACCCAGCTCTTGTATATCAAGTATTTTGATGTTAGAGCTGACTGAATTTGGCATTCAAAATCAATGGTGTATGAATCGACATGCATTACTACACCAGTCGTCATCGCACTATTATGACCCACTTCCAATAAAAACCAGGAATATATCACAATTATTTGGAAATTGAGATTTGATATATTTAAGCTTTAAAATGGTACTAAATTTATTATAATCTAAATCTTTTTTTTAATATGACTGATTAACTTGCTTGATGGGTCTTTGTTTTTTTTTTAAATTGACACATGAAGAAACTGACATTGAAAGAAAATTGGCCATTTAGATGTACAAATTCAAAAGAAGTGAGTGGGATTGCCAAAATTGCAAAAGCAATTTTTTTATTAAATAATCAGATTAACATGCTTAAAGGGGCATTTTGTGATACACAGTCTCATCCCCCTGACTTACATAATTTAGATTTTTATGTGTGCCTAATCTTACATGCATATTCAAGGGGCATTTCATGATCCACAGCCTCGTCCCCCTGACTTGCCTAAAAAAAATTGAGATTTTTATATCATCTGAACCGTTCGCCTTAGTAATCCATGTGTACCTAATCTTACGTGCAAATTTGGTCGTATCTGTAAGAAATTTGCTATTTTGTATTTCTGTCCGTAAACGGACAGAAATTACAGCACAGTGGCCTATGGGACCGTGGGAAAGAAGCAATTGCTCATAACACAAAACCGCAAGATCGGAATTAAACTCAAAATTTTGTAAATAAGCTTTTCTCAAGGATATCTAGTGAACAATGTAAAAAACAGGAGGTGCTGGAATCACGAAATGCACTTTTAATTCTACTCTACAAGAAATTTGCAGTATTTATCTTCTCTCTGTAAACGGACAGAAATGATAAAACACCGTGGCCTAAGGGGCAGCATGATATGAACATTTGCTCAAAACACAAAAACACATGGTCAGAATCAAAATATTGGAAAAACCTTTTCTTGAGGATATTTAGTGAACCACAAATTAAGATGACAATGCACCTTTAAATTTGTTGGAAAAGCCATGTCATAGTGTGCCCTATAAAATTCACAAACTTTTATCACTTTTTCAGACACTGTACTTTACAAAGGCCAAGAATTCAACACTGAATCCAACAACTTCCTGGTTTTGTGCATGCATGAGAAATCAGAGGATGATTTGAACCAATCCCAAAATGCATTGCAATGTTCCTATATTGTACTGTACAAAACACATGTCAGTACTAAGGGATAAAAAGTGTTCAAGAAGTTTAAGATCTAGCCTCAAGACATTTCAAGTTCTAATGCTTTGTGGGCTAAAACAGGTGTAAAAGTCAGGCTTTTATGTGTTAAAATATGATTTTTGTGGATCACATGACCTTATGGATGTGAAATTTCCCAACACTGGTGCATTGTGGGATGGACTCAACACACCCTCTGGTGAGAAATGGTCATATGCTCTGATATAGAAAAATGTGTCCTTTTTAATGTGATCTGCCTCGCCCACTATCATTCCATCTAACAAGATGTCGGCCTACAAATGTAAAGCAATTCTGAGATTTTTTTTCTGATATGGGAAATTTAATTGACTTTTATATAAACTTATCACATGCAGACTGAAATGATTGCCCAGATATACATTTTATGTGATAAATAAAACATTGAAATATATTAGGTTCGGAATTTTAGTACGTATTCCCTTGACAAAATTATCCAATCCAAGAATGCCAACCTTGGCTAAACATATGAAAAGATCTTTATTTAAAATGTAATACATGAAAATGCACAAGAAAGTACAATAATACAGAGAAAAAAAATTAATACTCAATAAAAGTTGCAATACAAAAACAGATGGCCATGGCACAGCAAGAACTTAACAAGCTTAACAGAAATATTTAAATATCCATACCAATGGAGCTAGCATCAAAAAGGCGCCTATGTTGGAACACCTACGTTGGAAGGCCTATGTTGGAACACCTTCATTGGAACGCCTACGTCGGAAAGCCTATGTTATATCGCAAAAGGATAAGTTTACATTATGAAACCCAGACAACATTCCCAATGGTTTGAATTCAAATAAAAAAAATCAATATTTATGGAATGGAAATAACAACAAAAGCCACCAAATATGAACATCACTAGTGGTGTCAAAGTAATTGGTATACTTCCATTTTGTATTTCGATTACTTTATATAATGCAACCTGACCCTCGCTGACACTGGTTTGATTGAAAGGATAAACAAAAACTTTATGGTAATTAGGTTATCTACCACTAGTAGCTTCAGAGTGATCTACATAACCAACCACTATGTTGTGTTAAGTTCCAACTACATTATAAAAGTAAACATACTACTAGTGTTCTTGCATTGGTGCTCCACCCATGCACTCTCAGCGGTGTTGTGTAACATTTGTATGAAATAATTAACATATCATGGCTTCATAAAAGTTTTTGAGTTAGGTAACAGCTGGTAACCAAGAGATTTTTACCATACACTTAAAGAGACATGAGATTTCCAGGAAGAAGCACCACAATTTTTCTTAAACCCCAGTTTTTTACATATTTGGAATGCTTACCAGTGTATTAGATCACACCTGAAGTGAATAAGCCGAATACGCCGTCTTTATGTAATAAGATGATGATTTAGTAGTTTCTGTCGTGCACGACAGAAAGTCAAGCACCTGTTCGTCTAATAAACCTTCGAAACATTCTCGGTAGGTGGTCTACAACCGATCCAGTGAAATTTGAAATTTGTATCCTAAAAAATCATCTCCTGTCACTTTAAGCTGTAAGTTAGAGGACTCTTATGAACTTGGAACAGAAACAAAATCAAATTACCCCCTTCTTTTATGCAAAATTGGAAGACAAATTGTGCTAAAAAATACCCCTTTTCTGCGTTTTTCAATGACTACAATGATAGTATCATTTTCAGTGCGACCAATTGACTCTAAAATAATCTATCTGTAAAAAGCACAAAGATATAATATGTATTTCAAAACAAGAAAATCATTATTGTATATCAGGTTGTGTGCTCCAAATACATTGATTTCTCTCTAATCATGCTAATATTTGCCTGCATTTTTTATCCAAGTTTATACAATTCTTATGAAATTCATGGACATTGCAGCTTCAAATATCACTTTTGATGTTGCAATCCAATACGATGCTTGAAAATTCTTCTCTGAGAAATTTAGAATGGGTCATGGTTACCCACTTCGCTTTATGTGCAGGGGCCTGGATTAAAGGATTTATATAATGGTTATCCACTTAGATCAACAACAACATAAATAATGCTGAAGAATAGCATGCAGAAAAACAAATTATCCTAAAATAGAATTTGTAAGAAAATATTGAAAACTAAGTAAGGGGTTTCCATAATCTGATATAGTCATGTAAGGGGGGGGGATGCAGTGTGGTGTATCTTAGGGATGTTTTGGGGATGCCCCTCGGTGGGGGGGACATGCAAAATCAGCATTATTTTGGCTTTTAGAGGTCCTTCCGCTCCCCGGAAAAATGTGCCTTTTGCTGGCAAATATGCTGCTTTGTATTATGTAAAAAGATGTAGTGGGAATATTTGAATTTAATTCATTATTTTGTTTATCAGATGATATTACTTCTGATTGCTGATTGGTGTATACATAATGTATATATAAATGAACATTTTCTAATGGTGTTGTAGAATTTATCCCCTCTCTTCCTGCTATTCAGATTTTCTATCCGACAGTTTTGGTTGTACCTTGCGAGCACAATGAGCTGGAAAATGTTTTAAATTTTGTCGGCAAATGGAGAGTTTTGCTGGTCAACCCCATTGTAAATGTCTGGGGACACCCCCGGGACACCCCCGTAGGTAGTAGCAAAATCTGTCTTTTTTTTCTCAGTTTGTAACCTCATATGCAGAATCTGTAATGTATTCTTTTTCGCTCCCGACAGAGTACGGATTGGATGCATAGCTTTTTTCATGAAGGGTTAAAATGAGTGCAATCGCAGCAAGTTTGTAACCTGTAGTCGTAAGCGTACATAAAAGTTGGGGCATGCGTCATACCTGTGAAATAGCTGTCAGTGCCTGAATGTCCATCACTCTTTATTTCTGCCATAAGAAATAATTGTCCACATTTTATATACTGACTCTAAAGACAGGTGGGACGGTGCCAGACCGCTTTGGGGTGGGGGGGGGGGAGTGAAATTTTTTGGGGGGGCAAGGTGGCAAAAGTGAAATTTTGGGTGGGGCAAAGTTCTAAATATTTGGAGATTTTTACCCAATTTTTGGCCCCAAAATCGTCGGATTTTGTCTCCAAATGTTGTGATTTTTGGCTCCAAATCGATGTATTTGCCATATATCCCGCATATTTACTTTTGGCCAGGGGGGCATACTAGGGGCAAGCTAAAATTTTTTTGAGGAGGTGAAAGCTCCCCAGCACAGCTGTTTGACCAAATACAAACTGTCTCTTTTATTTTTAGAACAATTTAAGCAGTGCAACACAATTTTTTGACACTGGTATAAGCAATGGACTTGCAAGAGCTATCATCTAACTCCAAAAATCCTGCAAATCCTTGCTGAATCGTGCCAAATAGGCCTACAAATTATGATTTTAATGTTATAGTGCCCTCTATATGCCCATTCTCCATAGAAAGACGTGGAAAACGAGATTGTTAAGAAAAATCATGTTTGCCCACAATGAAATTTCATAAAATTTACACAGAATGTAGTATTATATTCCAAATCAGTTGTCAAAAGTGTGTTGCCGACGATATTTTTTGTTTATTCTGGTTTTGTCATAATAAATGAGACTTTCAAACAGCTGTGCCAGGGCACCACCACTGCTATAATTTTTTTTCAATCCACCTTCAAATCCTCCACTTTAGTCTCCCCTCTGGCATAAATGATGACTCCTCCCTTATTCTTACTTTTTTTTTGCCCCAAATTTATTTTGCTAAAATTGTAAGTAAGAACAACATATAGGTTATCATTATATGTTATTTCTGGTTATCATAAAGGCCGAGTCCAAGATCTCCCGAGGATGCGCCCTCATTTATCTAACAAATCATGTTTTTTGCATGCAGATAATGCTTATCCACATACTAATCACTGTCAGAAATAGCCAGCTCAAATTGATGTCCTTCATATAGAAAATCACAACTTTGTAATAAAATTCCAGATCTGGAATTTGTGTCATACACAGTATCCTCTGTTATTGTTATTATACACAAATGTTTACTACATCAAAACGAAAAGTTTGATTCACCTCAAACTTTGGAATTGAGTATTTTAGGTGTCTTGTTCTAGTTGTCTATTTTTAATTAACATGTGACAAAATTACATTTTGAAATCTCTGAGTCAGCCTTTAAGCCATATTGATTAGGTGTTCTTCACTATTTTATGTTTGACAAATATACTAACTAAGAAGGAATAAGGGGATATTATTAACTGAAAACACTTTTCTTTCTTTCCCAAAAAGTGAAATTAAAAGGCATGCAATGCACTATAACAGGTACTGATTAGATTAACACCTTGAAATTCACAAAGCTGCCTGAAATATATGGTTCTTTCATAAATACAATGGAGACGGCTGAATACAATACCCTGAATGATTGTGTGAGCTAAATTCTACGCTCAATTCTACACTTCAAATGTAATTGTGTTAGGAATAAAGGGCCGCTTTGATGTAAGAAATTTGATTTATTCCATTGCCGAGTTCCAAAATTCTCAATATATCAATGGTAGCTATTGAAAATGTCCAATTTGACGTAATTGACCTTTTCAGCAGTCGATCAGAAAAAAAAAAAATTATGTAAGGTTATTTTAATAAAGTTGATGTTGCTCTATTGGCCAAATAAATATGGGTACAATAAATGTATACAAATAAGTATATACAAGGCCAGAGACTTACTCTGTATCAGAAGGCAAACATGCTCATAAATTGTAAGCTTGTGTAATAAGGCTAAATTACCATGGTCCATGCATAGTACATAAACCACTAGAGCATTATTTTAGAGTGGTTTTTCTTTGTTTTCGCGTAAAGTTATATTCGCGAATGCACGCTTACCTCAAATATGAATATGCATGCGTGCATTATGACACGATTTAAATATGCATGCGTGCATTATCAGGGGGTGCATTCTCAAGCGTGCATTATTAAACAATAGAATTTAATAATGCACGCCAGCACGCGTGCTTTTACTTCCCCCTCGAGTGAAAGCGCTTGAACAGTTCAATTGCCATGGTAATGCAATAATACCAAGACCAGAACGTTCATTACCACAACCTCCCAGGTTATGTGGCTTTACGAACGGGTAAAGAATCAGATTGACACTCACTACAGAGTCTATACCTTAAAATAGAAATCTTATTTCTATGGTGTTAAAAAACAAGCAAACTTTGACGGCAGTAGGTCCTACAATTGTCTATTTTAAAATCTGCTGTGTTAATAACCCCGATTTGACCTATACAAATAGATGCGATACATCAAGAACTTAATGAATAGATATCGGCATGCAAATCGACTGCGCTTATTCATCCAAATCCGATTGGTGAAGTAAGTATTGACTAATGCGTAATCGCTACGTTCAATTGTAATCATGGCAATTATGTCAAAAGCGTGGGAGAGCGTGGCCTAGCGGTTGGGAGAGCGTGGCCTAGCGGTTGGGAGAGCGTGGCCTAGCGGTTAGGGTGCTTGCCTCTGGCGCAAATTTACCATCAAAATTCCCGGGTTCGAATCCCGGTGGGGTCGTGGCACTTGCTGGGATTTATTCGGGTACTATAAATTCTGGATTTGATCTGTATACCAGCTATTGATTAAATACAGAATACCGCTCTCCTCCATGGTTCACTTGGAATTGGGCAAATGGATCATGAAAGCATCCCGTCCTTCGGAGGGGACGTTAAGCCGTCGGTCCCGTGTACAGAGAGTCACAACTGTACATGTACATCGCAGTCAGTGTCGAATAAGAGTAGGGTGTAAACCCCGACTGTTCCCAATCCGCCCCAGCCTCAAATAGCGGGCCATGTTAGGAGCGTCCGTATCATGGATACACGCGGCCCCGGATCAGCACACTAGCTGAACAAATCCTGACACCACCACAAAGGCATTACCAATGACTTGTGGATACGAGCAAACAAAATGTCAAAAGCTAACCTATTGTTGAGCTGGTAACTCATCGAAATTTCAATCAATACTACATTGTATAAATTTTCACACCTTCTCTCCCAATGCTTGCTGCTTTATGCCAGTCAACCCAGTGTTGTGGAAAGTTCGTAGAACTACGATATTTCTAGTTATAAATTTGTAATAAAAGTTATCCAAAATATATCAGAAAAAGAGTTATTAATATTGTATTTATGTTTTGATGGTGTATAAAATAATGCCAAAATAATGCTAAAGCGCTCGTGCTCACAGTGGCCCCGCTAATGCATATGTTAATTTATTAATGCCTCCAAGCATGCAATTATATCCCGAATGCACTCCACTAATGCCTTATCCTATACATAATACTTTTAAAGGTGCAATGAGAGATTTCAAATAACAGGTGCCCCTAAAAAATATGAAAATTCTGATTTTTGAACTGGTGTAAAGCTTTTGATCTAAAATATCTCCATCTGAAAGGATTAAGCTGAGAACTGTTTCTTTGGTACCAAAATTGTGAAATTTCTAATTTCGTATAGGAGCAAATACGAAATTTAGCCTATGTTTTCTATTGAAATATAAGCATATACAAATCACCATTCATTTTAAGTTATTTGCTATTTCTGTAGCCAAATAAAAGGTAGGGAATGTATTGCATGTCTAATCTAAATGAAATCACTACATATCATGGATACACACAGCCCCAGATCAGCTTACTCAGTTGAATATAAATCCTGACACCATCACAAGCCATTACCAATGACTTGTGGATACGCTAAGAAGAAGAAGACAGAAAATATGGACGACTTGAAATCTCTCGTTGCACCTTTTAAAGGCTGACTCAAAGATTTTTGAAATATAATTTTCTGTGTATTTATTGAAAATAGTCAACTAGAACTAAAGATAGTCGCCTAAAATGCCCAATTCCAAAGTTTGAAACGTATTGGATTTTTCGTTTCCATGCACTAAACATTTATGTGTAGTATACATTGCCATAGGATACTGTGTATAACTAAATTTCCGGATCCAGAAATTTATAACAGAGTTGCGATTTTCTATATGAAGGACTTCGATTTGAGCTTAGTTATTTCACACAGTGTTTATGTACATACACAATGCAAAAAACACACATTTGTTTTTGGAAATCGAGGGCGCCCTCCTCGGAAAATCTCTGAGTCAGCCTTTAAGTTGTGTCCACATGGAGGCTGAAACTCTGGAGTATCAATCAGGGTTTTTGGCCGTGTGGACACATTCAGAGTTTTATTGAGGGTCTAGCAGAGTTTTATCCCAAAACAACTTGGGGTGGACAGCTCCGGGGGATTCGAGTGTCAGCTCAAATTTGTCATGTTGAACTTTGAAGAGGTATCCATTGAATTCTTAATCATCACACCTGAGAATGAACTCCATTCTACTTAGCCCTTTCGCACAGCTGAATGGTGTAACCTATTGAAATGTCTTACAACGTGCCCTCACGACAGATCTCGAGCCAACCAACATTCCGAAGGCCAATGACTGGATATCCTGATGGAGGAGGAACACAAACTGGGTTGCCCTACACTAATCACTGAGGGGGGAAACAGCTGAAAGACCAGATATCACCATTTTTCTACCAAAACAAAAGGAGTGACATCATTAGAGCTGACCCGGTCCCTTAGGGAGGAGACAACCTATCCAATGCTATGTTAGAAAGAAGCGCAAAAAAAAACTACCAAGATCTAGTGGCTGGACAGTGAAAACAGGGAGGATGGTCTACTACTACTTTCCAATAGAAGTAGGAAGCAGGGTTTCTGCAATACATCAGTCAACAAATGCTGGCATACTTGGGCATTCCTAAAGGAACGAGAAAGGCTATTATAACCATACAGCAGCGAAAATTGCACTCAGAGCGGAGCATGTCATCGGGCTCAGTAGAAGCTCAAAAAGCATTCAGACAGATGGAGCAACAAGCAACTCCAGCAATATGCTATGAGGGAAGTGAAATAGATAAAATATTTCTAAATTTAAAGATTTTTCAATATACCTTATACGACTTGTAAAATAATCATTGCAATGCTACTCAGTTACAGCTGGGGTGGGTCACAAACCCATAATGAAATTTAATATAATACACAAATCAAAATAGTGGGACAAAAGTAATAGATCAAATAACACAATATTTAAAACAAGAGTTAAGGATGGCTGTGATACTCCATGGTTATGGATCTGGATCTGCGATGGTTTTACCTCTAGCAAAATGGGGTCTTGCATCACACTAGAGTGAATGTGATGACCTACGGCCCAGCTATGAGTAGAGTTGTGCAATGTATTGGAGGAAACCAACTTTAGGGTACAACAACAAATGACCTGGCAAGATGACATTGCAAAGTGTTCAATTCCCAATTAACCCATCCCCAGCTGACTCCACTACTCCATCAACCAATGACTCACCCCGTTACAAACCCCATTGGATTCAGTGCCCAATTCATGACTATCCACAACATTGTCAACCACAACTCCAACAATCTACCACTTAATCTGAATCTGACTTTGTTCTTGTCAATCACTGATTCCATCATTTCCCCACCCCTCCCCTACCACTTTTCTGCATGTCTGTAACAAGTAGTATAGGTACCCTAACATGCCCTACCAAGGATAGGACCAAAAGCATCCGAATAAGGACAAAACGGAATTTTAGTCCATTACTGTACGTACGCGACACTGACTACAAAACGTAGTTGAGGGGGATTCATATCTTTGAACACTGCCATTTTTCTTTCTTTAGGTCATTTTTCAGTTGGGAAAAAGAATTTACGAGAATTTACAGACTTATTCTTCATTTTAAGCTATTCCTGCTAATTTCAATAGTTTTGACTCTTCAGTTAGATCACTGATTAGTGTCGTAATATGGAAAAAATGGGTTGTACCTTTACAACTTGATCAGTTTATTGAATGGGGGCTTAATTATGTGATTATAAGGTCCATTTGGGGGAATCCCTGAGTTTGTATCCTTATTCAGCTCATTGTATGTGAAAGCGCTTCTGTACAGTCTGTAATTCTGTTAATGGGTGTTTAAAGGTGCATACGAGAGATTTTGAGGCACCTAAATATTGGGTCACAATAGTAATTTCATTTAGAGTAGATTTCTTACTTGTATTATGCGACAAAAATGTCTTACAAGAGAGAAAAAAGGATTGATTGTTATAATTCAATGTAAAAAATAGGCTGAATTTCGTATTTGCTCCATACGAAAGTAGAAATTTCACAATTTTGGTACCAAAGAATTAGTTCTCAGCATAATTCCTTAGATGGGTTATTTTTGATGGAAAGCTTTAATTCAGAGCCAAAAATCAAGTACTTTCGGTTTTTTAAGGGGCACATGATATGTGAAAATCTCTCGTTGCACCTTTAAGTGATTCTGGTGATTTTGGATATACAGTTTGAAGTTATTTACTGAAGACCCGGGGGGGGGGATTCAAAAGTGGACTATGGTGCGTGAACACAGAATTACAAAGTGCCCCCCTCCTAAAACAAAGTATGTACACGCCGACTAAAAAAAACATCATAAACAAGTATTTTTGTCTGCTTTCTACCATGACCAATAATTTTTGACAGTTTTGCTTACATTGTGTGGTGAATATACATTTATTATTTTGCTTTGCTTTACCTCCGATTTACAATATTTTTAAAAAAAAAATTTATGATTTTGATTTTTTTCTGCTTAATTGGAGTATACATACCATAAACACGTACAACTCCACTTTCAGGGTTAGAAAAACAGACCTTTTTTCCATATTTTGCTGTTTTTGGACCACCCTAATCGATGTACACACGTACAGGCGGCCATGTTGGAAAAAAAAGGACCTTTTCAAATGTTTTTTGTGTATGCATCATATCCACACCTGGACTCTGAAGAGAGAGTTGAGAAACTGAGAAACTAAGAAGCACTACATTAGTTATCTGATCGGAGTATGATAAGTGTGTTCATGTGGCAATCAGTTGTTGTCAGCAACTGCACTGCCAATCCCCCAATGAAACCCCACTAATGAACTACTGTTAATGAAAAATGGCTAATGGACATACGCTGGTATTTTAGCCGTGAGAGAGGAGCACTTTGCTTCTACAAGGTCAAGCTCAACATCCAAACACCAAAACTTTTCTTATTTTATAATCACCAGAAAATGATTAGTATAAAGTGCATTAACTGATTTGATTTTGTTCATATTTTTTGTGTTTCTCTACAGTTATTTCACTACTGGGACCCTGTTCCAGGCATGCCTGGTATTTTTCTACGTTTTACATTGACCCGCTCACAGACTCAAGCTCAGGATTTTAATTTGGGGGCTGGGGCTGATTGTTCAGTCACACGCATGTCTGAGCACATACCACGAACACATACAGGCAGGCACTGTATGTTAAAATGTTGTGACCCAGCAACACCACATCTTTTGTAACACTATAAAAAGCCAATATACATAAACATCTGTTAAGTGACAAAAGGTAAATTAACAATTATGGGGGGATGGGAATTCCACCTTGAAGTCCTAAAATTGGCAATATGTGATGTGATATCATTCTTGACTTCTGCAACCAAGCTCTTCTTAGCCGACATAAACCAAGTCAGTGGTCCTTCTAAATCTCATCCCAGTACCCAAGAATGTGGTAATCTCAGCCTCACAGCCAAGTACAGGGGAATAAGTCTGAGCTCAATAGTTGCTAAAACATACAACAGGATGCTATTGAAACCGAATCAGACCACACTTAGATGACAAAGCTCAGGCCAAATCAGTGTGGCTTCAAAACAAAGGCGGTCCCACCATTGAACAGGGGGGATTTTGCGAAATGAGAAGAATCATTGAGGGTATAGAAGAGAAAAATCTTTCTGGAATAGTAAACCTATCTGCGATGTTCAAAAAGCTTTCGATTACCATCCATTAGGGGCACAAAAAAATGATTAAATCCTGAAAGATTATGGCATCCCAAAGAGTAATCGTCAATGCCAATGAGGACACCTATCAGGAACACAGGGCCAAAGTAGTACACATCTGATGGTGAGTTGATACTGAGGAGTTTGAAATCCTGGCAGGCGTACTTCAAGGCGACACAGTAGCACCATACCTATTTATAATAGTCCTTGATTATTGTCTGCTAGATCGTGCAAATCGGGCGGCAAGAGGAAAGGCTGGGGCGTTACTATACTACCAAGAAAGAGCCGACGTGTGGGTCCCGTGAATGAAACTGACCTTGATTTTGCAGATGACTTTGCGCTTCTGCAGATACAGCTGCCCAGCACAAGAACTGTAAGCCAATGTTTGGTTGAGAATGCAGCACTCTGTGTGGGTCTACACATGAATGCAAGAGAAATACCCAATTCATTGCCATCAACCCCAAACCAAATGTGTGAATATCAAGAAGTAGATGGCAGCTGCTAGAGGAAGTCAGTGCTTCAAATTCTGGGGTCATGGGTCCAGGACATACCCCAGCAGGATATGAAAGTAAGGAAGCAGACTGCTTGGAAAGCTTCAAATAAAATGGGTATAAAAATTTGGAGATCGCCTTGCTGCCAAGATACCTCAAAATACGACTCTTACAAGCACTGTAGAAAGCGTCCTTACTATAGGGTGGAAACATGGACCATAACTAAGAAGAAACTTTAGAAAACTCTGGAGGCTGCTACACGAGAATGCTGAGCATCAAGCATGAAATGTGAGTGGAAAGACAACATGACTAATAAGAATTGTACAGTGACTTACCACTGATAACAACAACAATTTGAACAAGGAGACTCAGTTTGTAAGGTCATTGCAAAAGAGCCAATGGGAGGACAGTGTACCGAAACTTGGTACAGGAAAAACCTTTACACGGGAAGGAGAAAACTAAAGGACGTCCTAAGAAGATATCTGGATCTCCTTGAAGAGGACACTGCTTCAACGTGGTTGAATTGAAATCAAAGCTGCCATGCAGGACCGTCAATTCTGGAGAGCCGTCATCCATGCCCGACAGCAAATGTCGACGGAGTGAGTGAGTGAGTGAGTGAAGTGACAAAAAAGTTCTATGGGCAAGATCGAGTGTACTTTGTATTCAGGGATTTTAGGGTTATATAGTTATGCCTATATAGGGTTAGAGTTAGGGTTAGGTTGGGTTAAAGCAATAACAACCCATTTTTGAAGATTTGAGATTTTTGCACAGTTGTGTTGGTAATTGTCTATAAACTATACCTGTGAATGGTAATGCTCAAAAGTGCATATTTTCATAAAAGAAGCGATTTTGTAATTAGAATCGAGATCCCCATTGTCAATCAATCAATCAATCAATCATTTATTTATTTCCATCAATTACATATCAAAAATGTACAAATATTAAAAAACAATATGATGGAGGCGGTATAACGAAAAGCAAAAAGCCTGAAGGTGTTATACCCCCTGAACAACAAACATTACGGGAATAAACAAACCAGACAAAACGATACAAAGACACACAATTAAAAATACAACAAGAAAAAACAGAAAGTAGTCATAAGCAATTTAGTACAGAATTCATAATTATATATAAATTAGGAAGCAAAAAACAGTAATTTGTATCCAAGTTAAATAATCGTAACATGTCTTTATCGTTAATTCGTTCTTAAACAGATTTTTCCCAAAATAATGCACATTTTCAAGTCACATGTCAAAAGCCATTTTAAGCATGGTTTTAAATAGACCAATAGTTCTTGCCTTCCTTAATCATCTGGTAAACTATTCCAGATTTTGGGGCCAGTTGTTAATACTGACTTTGTTTTATGAAATGAATACAGGTAGTTAGTCTTATTTCTTGTATTGTAAGTATGATTTTCTTCGTGATTTTTAAATGAATGTGGTAGCATATTGTATCTATACTTATACATGAATATAGCTATCTCTTTTTCATACATGTTAAAAACATTCAATACATTGTATTTTTTGAATAAGGGCTTAGAAGGACATGAAAAAGTGCTATTGGAAATAATCCTTAAAGCTCTTTTCTGTAGTCGAAAAACTTTATTAACGTTTCCCTTGAATGTACTACCCCATAGCAATATACCATAGTTTATGTATGATAACACTAATGAACAGTACAACTGATACATGGTGTGTTTGGGTAAAAACAATTTAACTTTGTTAAAGGTACCACCTAGGTTTTTAGAAGCACGACTTGCACACATGGCTCAATTTGACTTTTCCAAGTAAATGTTCAATCAAATGTTAGGGCTAGGAATTTGGCCTTCTTGACTCTTATTGTTTGCAAACCATCAAGAAAAATGCTTTGAAGCTAACCTATTTTTCTCGTTTGGTGAGGTGTAACAAGAAACACATTAGAATTTGTTTTTTTGGGTGCATAACCGACAAATGTGGTAGCTTTTTTAACCAGTTACTATTTTCTTCCAGCTCTTTATTTACATTGCTACAGAGCGTAGATAACTTTTTATGAGAGGCAACGAAAAAACTGTGGTATCGTCCGCAAACAAAATAAAGGACAACAATTTGGATGTGTGTGGCAAAAGGTTAATTTCACATATATAACAGTGGCCCTAAGATGGAACATGGAGGGGAACACCCACAATTCCATTACCATTTAGGTGAACTTTTTTGAATTAAAGAAAATATTGTTGTCTTGTTAGAAAGATTTAATCGAAACCATTTTTGAGATAAACCTCTAAAACCCATAGTGGTATAATTATCCAATAATTACTTTGTGGTCTTGTATCGAATGCTTTGGATAAATCCATAAATATACCAATAGTGTACATGTTATCATTATTGCTTCTATTATTAGTAAACAAAATCTAATACAGCATATACGTAGAGTGATTTTTACGAAAACCATATTGCTTTTGCTACACCATATTGTTTTTACATAAGACATCATAACCACATCGTATACAAGGGGTTCAAGAATTTAGAAAAGCACGGGAAATACGGACACAGGTCATAATTGCAAACAAACTTCAGGATTTTCCTTCTTATAAAATTGGTTTACAACATTAGCTATTTTTAAATTATTGGTTACAATTTCCATGACATAGAGAGTATGAATATTATCTATAGAGGATATGCTATTTCACTGGCAAATTTTTTTAACCAAATCAGGTTCATAATCATGACCAAAACTTTTTTACATCAAGTTTTCCGATAATTTTTAGGATTTTCTTTCCCACCGGTCTGCTTTAACGGAAGAAGAAACACGTTGAAGTATGCTTTTTTCTAGGTAAGATGTGACGTTTTTCCCTGTATGTTGAAGACTAGATGCTAATTGATGATCCTATACTTGAAAAGTGTTTGTTAACTTCTGTGGCGATTTCTAAGGGATCGGTAAACTATTGTATTTCCAGATACAAACTTCTGCGAACGCGATTTTTTGCAAGGTCTAAGAATAGAATTTAAGACCTTACCATGTTATGTATTCCGCACTATATTATCTTTCTTTTTCGAGAAGATCACTATAATAGTTTGTTTTGCTAAGCGTAATACGAGTTCAAACTTATTTGCGGGTAATTTTTGTATGTATTAATGCTTTAACTCGGTAGGGTTCTAATAGATTTCTTATCAGAGTGTTTTTCTCCGAATGACTTTAAAAAAACCAGAAAAGTAATCCATGGTGGGACCTGGGTCTATTTTTATTCTCTCTAAACTTAATAGTTTCATGGAAACATTTATTCTAGAAGATGGTTTCTTCAACGTCTTCATAAAATTGTATAAAGACATAAGCATCATCAGAAAGAACCAAATCATCATTTCAAAATTTCTATTACTTAGTTCTGATTTGAGTAATTGCACCATTTTTGATTCAGTATAAAATCGCTTTTCTATACATTCATTACTTGTACTCTTTCTAGATATATTAAAGTTGGTAATAGTGAAAATAGGGAGGTGGTCTCGATTAGATCAGGTAATTTTAGCCCTGATGTTTTGATGTAAATGGGAAGTGGTAAAATAATATATCAATGAGTGTGGCTGATTTTGATGAATTCTGGTCGGTTTTGTAAAATGTGGGTTACATTGAATAAGATTACCAAGGTATTTAGAAAATCCACTAGTATAAGCTGAATGGTCTTCATTTAATAGATGTATATTGAAGTCGCCCATTCAGATACAAAAGTTGCTCATTTTTTGTAAGATTTGATAAAAAGGCCTCTTGGCAAAAAAATTGTTAATTCCTTCATATCCTGGTCAGGAAGGTCTACATAATGCAACAATTATGTTTTTACATTCCTTCCCATTCAAATTCGAATATTTAACCAACGTTCTAAGTGATTAGGTGTTCAATTTGTGACAAATCATCTGCGTACATGATAATTGAGGCTGTCCGCTAATATACAAAACAAACGCCACCACCTCTTCTATTTTGTCTTTTTCAAATCTAGATTATATCCATTGAGATTGAAATAATCAAGGGGTTCGTCATTTAACCATGTCTCCACCAGACCAATATTTGAAAATTTATATTTACGTTCAGAAGAAAATCTTTTTCAGAGTATCACAGTTTTTATTCCAACTGCGGATGTTGATATCAAGAGGGACAGATTTATTTCTGATGAGTTAGATATTTTTTAGTGCTCTTCTGTATCGTACGTTGTAAAACTATTACAATCACCATCATTCAATTCGGATTGGAACTTAGTAGGATCTAAGTACAAGTGTTCGTAGTATTGGTATTGACCTTCTTTAATGGACATCTGGTACTATCACTCTAGATAATTCAAAGTAGGAATTCACTTGCTTCCATAAATGATGAAAGGCCAAAAAACTAATATCTTCTTACATTTGCGTACATGCCAGTAAACACTAATACAGCTTTTACGAAATTCTTTGTTAGTTAAATCACTAAAAAATTTTGTGAGTATAATATCTTGCAAAATACATTAAAATTCCTATGATTTTTTTTTTTAACATGCGTTTGGACATACCAAAAAGGACAAAAACATAATTAAACAATACGACAAAACAACAGAACAAAAACTTTATATACAGAATAAAAATGTATGTAGAGTACAAAAAATAGCTTAATATAAGTCGGTAGGAAAGCACATATAATTATGACCACATGTCATCAAGTAGCACCAATTGGATATCAAAACAGGCCAAAAATAACGAGTGATCGGATGATCGTGTAACATTAAAACATAATACCCTTGAGTATATATATTTACCACACCAAAACTCTTATATGTTAAATATCTGTCACAGAATTAGCTGTTTTTACATCAAGCAAGTTAAATATTCACATGAAAAGTACAAGCGCGATTAATTATTGAAGAAAATCATTATTCAATGAAATAATCCCATGCAAATCACGGGCAAAGTGGAATAAAGCAATTGATTCATAGTAATTAATCTCAAGTAACCCCCAGATTCAATGCCTATAAACTAGTTCTTTTTGAAACTAACTAGATTGACCAGATTAAAAATATAGATGGACTGTGAACCGGTGACAGGCTGTATATTACATGTATATATACTCCATTCGAATGTGTGATAATTGCTATTGAACCAGATTGAAGGACATCATTAACGTGACTTGAAGAGAATTGAGTTATCAATGGTTACCGTATCCAGAGTGATACAGGTTACTCTGCCTAATATGATGAGCAACCATAGCGAGTAATGGAAATGGCTTCAATTACAACTAATTACAGTATAGCCGGTAGCACATGGTTATGAATACATTGAGAAATTCTATACAATTTAGACAAGTAATTTAACGGCGGAACTAGAAACGCCAAATTTCTGTCCGTCCATTGTGAAAATAGTGCCACCACACGAAAATGACCTCTAACTTAACTTGACTTGCCTGAACCAACAGAACAGCTAATGGATGAGCGTAGACCATAGAGTTACATAAATTTATTTAGCTCTATGGCGTAGACACATACATGGCGCTATTTCCTGGCCATTTCATATTGGAAGACCGTTTCCCACAGTCGGTGAATTATTATCGGGATCTCCGATATTATTCTAATTACGAAATTCCTTCTTTTGCGATACATAGACATGTTCGAGCTTTACCATTCACAGGTATAGTTTACTAGCCAGTTACCAATGCAACTGTGCAAAAATCTCAAAATTCTTGGAAAATTGGGGGGCGATCTTCAAAAAAAGTGCTGTTATTGTTTAGTTGTTTAGTTATTGTTTAGTTTAGTTGGTATTAGCAATTTGAATGCCATGGAGCCACCATATATCCATCCACCTATCCAATCACCCCTCACTACTCACATTCACACTCACTCAACACACTCACTCACAAAACTTACTCATACAATTCACTCACATGCATAATTCACACACACAACTCACTCACAAAACTCACTCACACAACACACTCACACAACTCACTCACACAACTCACACAACACACTCATTCATTCAATCAATCAATCAATCAATCAATCACCTACTCACTCATTCATGCACTCACTCACTGATCCAACTTTCCAATTTCAAATTTCTCACAAGCCTTGCCCCGTGACATTTTCTGCCATTGGCATGCAAGCTCAGTGATGGCATGTAAATAAAATATCAAAATTCTTAAATATCTCATGTGTAAATTCTCTGCACACTTTCATGACTCTGCATTTTTATATATGGCATACCTGAGAAAAAATCAATTATTTTTAATATTCCTTCAAAGTCGTATAGCCCAAGGGTATCATTCATTTTTATGCAGCGCTCTTTCCCTCTCTTCCCTATTATTGTATCTTTGTATGCGATTTTTTTTTTTTTTTTTTTTTGAAAATAGTGCCACCACACGAAAATGACCTCTAACTTAACTTGACTTGCCTGAACCAACAGAACAGCTAATGGATGAGCGTAGACACGTACATGGCGCTATTTCCTGGCCATTTCATATTGGAAGACCGTTTCCCGCAGTCGGTGAATTATTATCGGGGGAATATCGGGATCTCCGATATTATTCTAATTACAAAATTCCTTCTTTTGCGATACAAAGACATGTTCGAGCTTTACCATTCACAGGTATAGTTTACTAGCCAGTTACCAATGCAACTGTGCAAAAATCTCAAAATTCTTGGAAAATTGGGGGGGGGGCAATCTTCAAAAAAATGTGCTGTTATTATTTTAAGTTTAGTTGGTATTAGCAATTTGAATGCCATGGAGCCACCATATATCCATCCACCTATCCAATCACCCCTCACTACTCACATTCACACTCACTCAACACACTCACTCACAAAACTCACTCATACAATTCACTCACATGCATAATTCACACACACAACTCACTCACAAAACTCACTCACACAACACACTCACACAACTCACTCACACAACTCACACAACACACTCATTCATTCAATCAATCAATCAATCAATCACCTACTCACTCACCCGGTGGGCTCACTCAACCGGCACCACTGACCGCATGATCGTTACCAAGCTTTGCCAAAAACGCGGACAAATATGGCACTCCTTGGTGGTTAATGACAATGGTTCCCCATCGTATGGTGGTTCTATCGCATTGGATATGTATTTGTGATACATGATTGGATGCAAAAACTGTATTACAACAAGGGTTCACATCTATGTTCGCTCTCGCAAGCCATAATTGTCCGCGATTTTGGTAACGATCATTACGGTCAGTATCACAGATTGAGTGAGCCCGGTGGGCTCACTCATTCATGCACTCACTCACTGATCCAACTTTCCAATTTCAAATTTCTCACAAGCCTTGCCCCGTGACATTTTCTGCCATTGGCATGCAAGCTCAGTGATGGCTGGTAAAAATAAAATATCAAAATTCTTAAATATCTCATGTGTAAATTCTCTGCACACTTTCATGACTCTGCATTTTTATATATGGCATACCTGAGAAAAAATCAATTATTTTTAATATTCCTTCAAAGTCGTATAGCCCAAGGGTATCATTCATTTTTATGCAGTGCTCGTTCTCTCTCTTCCCTATTATTGTATCTTTGTATGCGACATTGGAGAAATGAAGCCATGAAAAGCAAAAGTGGCATCATAATCAATATAGCTTGGCCACAGGGGAAATAACTAAGTTACTTTATTTTTATGGTGGTGTATCATTTAGAAAGTATCATTTATTATGACAAAACCTGGAGAAAGAAAATAATCAAGAAATAATATCAAGAGCAAAAGAGTTCTGAGAACTGATTTGGATTATTTATTCCACTGGTTACATCCTGTGCAATTTTAAGAATTTCAAAGCAAGTAAACATGATTTTTGTTAATTCTAATTTTATACAGATATCTGTGTAGATTGGGCATATAGAGGGTGCTATAACATACAAATCAAGACCTATGTAGGCCTGAATGGCAAGACTCTCACAATGGATTTCTTCTGATTTTTACAGAGGTAATAGCTCTTAATACCGCTACTTAAATCAGTTAAATTGTGTTGTTGACATGTTTTTAAATTGTTCTTAAAATAACAGACAAATTTGCACATGGTCAAATAGCTGAAGATGAGGCCCCATACTAAGCCTTTTTTCTAAATTACCATTAATTTTTTTTGTAGAAAACTTTAACCATTTGGGCAACCTATTCTGTAAACAACTCTCCTGATCCTGCCTGCCCATGCAACCACCCATTCTCTCACACCTTTCTCCAGTGGCATAGCCAATAGGGGCATGGAGGACAGCCCCCTTGAAAAAAAATTGAGGTGTAAAATCAGGAAATTTTAATGAAAAATCATGCAAAATCAGTCCTTTTTGGACTTTATTTACCCTCCGGGATGACTTTTCTTCCCCTAATCAGGTTATCCCCTCAGAATCACAAGGCTGCCTACTCTTTTAATTCCTTAGATTTATTTTTTAGTCAAAGGTGACTGAAATTAGTGACAGTACCTCTTGGGATTTAAAAACAATTCCTTTAGATTGAAAAATAAATCTTTAAATAAATTTATAAACAATTTTTAACTCATTTAAAGGTTTATTTTCAAATCAAAATGACTTATTTTAAATAAGACTTTTACATGGATTAAAATTTTTAAGTCCAAAAAAGGTTTTGTCACTAATTTCAGTCTCGTTGGACTTAAAAATAAATCTAAGGAATTAAGAGAGTACACCACTGCATTTCTCTCCCTATTAGCATATTAGGAGATAGCCAGTGCCAAAAGCCATCACTCGACATTGTTTTAATGAGACTCATATTCACAATCCCATTATGCTTAATATTATTTTATAGGCATGTACTCTGTTGCTTAGCTACGATAACCTAGATTATTGTAAGTTTAAAGGGCCACAGGCACATATCCAGAAAAATGCACTATTCCTTAAAATATCGGAAATGGAGAGATTGGGACATACATTGAACACTTTTATGGCAAGGGGTGTTATAATTGTCACCTCTAGTTTCAAGACAAAGTCAGTTTGTCATTTCCAGCCTTTTCCCTTCATTTTCTGTTAAATGAGCTCCACTATTAAAGGCACTATCAGTGATTTGCTAAATCAGAAAATCGAAAAAAATCATCAAAAATCAGATATTGCATGTCTGTAAGAAGTACAGGTATCCTAACATACCCTGCATATGATAAGACTAGAAGCAACCTAATAAGGACAAAATCAGAAATTTTAGTCATTACTGTCCATACGGACACTTACTACAACACGTAATTGAATGGAGATTCGTATCTTGGAACACTGCCGTTTTCTTCCTTTTCTGTCACCTTTCCCCGCCTGTTGGAAAAAGTAACTTATGAGAATTGTACAGACTTAAACCTTGACTTTTAAGCTAATCCTGCCAATTTCAAATATTTTGACTCTTTCGGATAAATCACTGATAGTGTCTTTAAATGATGACATAAATAAGAAGGTTGTATGTTGAAAGGGTTTAGGCGACGAAAAAAGAAACCCTGTTTTATGGGCGAGCGGACCTTTCGAGTAGGGTCGGTCGGTCAGGCGAATTTTTTCTTTTTTTTAATTTTTTTTCTTTTCTGGAGCTCAAAATCGGCCTAAAATCGCCCAAAAATCTGAAAAATCAAGAGAAAAAATGAAGAATTTTTACAAACAAATTTTCTTAAAAAAATTTGCCAAAATTGATAAATTTCAGCTAAAAACAGGCTGATTTTACATGATTTTGGAAAAACTAAAAAAAAAAAAATTCTGCAAAACTGAAAAATCAGGGTCGGTCGGGCCCGTAAAACAGGGTTTTTTTATTTTCGTTGCCTTACAGGGAAATTTTCACGACTCATTTATTTATTTTTTTTTTTATTTCCTTGCGTTTCAGTTGCATAACCCAAGCCATTGGAATAAAAGCACTCTGGGAGTGGTTTATTACAAAATTACATGCAAAAATTGTTTTAGGCTTATACATTTCTAGTGAGGGTTAATGTGTGTAAAAGCAATACAAAACATGAAAAAAAGCTAAGTTTCTACAAACATTAAGGGTACACTTTATGCAAAATGTGCTAGTGTCTTTTAATGAGTTAAGATGAAATTGAATAGAAAATGCCTTTTGGTTTTTAGTTCTATTGTTAAAAATCTATTAGGTCCTAAGATATAAAAACTCTTCATGAAATTTAAAGGTGCTTGTTTCAATCACCACTGGGACACCACTCCCCCGATTTACCCGGGAGTAGTATAAATTTTGATATCAGATGAAAGGCCGTATTTTTCTCATTATCGTCCTGAAATTTCAGCTTCCAAATCAACTTCTTTGCAAAGATATAAACGAAAAACCGCCGTTTTAGTGGTTAACCATCACTATTAGCACAGTAGTGAATAGGGCCTTGCAATGTGCATTATCGCTTCTATTATCAAAACCACAAGATTGTTTCCCACGATACTTGATGCACTGTAAATTTTTCAGAACACCTAAAATGTAACACCTTTTGAACACCTGACACATGTTCATATTACATTTTCTGTGATAAATACTTCCAGTTCCTTGAAATATGTGAAAAATATTAAAACTAATTAAATGATTACAATCGAAATAAATATTCCATTTTTTACTGCCTCAGAGTAAAATAAAAAGTGAAATTTTTCGTCGGAGTCGCTGAGAACACATCGGACACCTGACACCATTGGCATTTTTTTAAGGCTCTGAAGTGTTCACGCTTCAGAAATTTGAGTGAAATGAACACTTCAGACGCCTGAAACCATTGTTCAGACGCCAATGTTCTAAGGTGTCCGATGTGTTCTCAGCGACTCCGGCGAAAAATCTGACTTTTTTATTTTTACTCTGAGGCAGCAAAAAATGGAATATATATTTCGATTGTAATAATTTAATTAGTTTTCTTAATATTTTTCACATAATTTAAGGAACTGGAAGTATTTATCACAAAAAACGTAATATGAACACGTGTCAGGTGTTCAATAGGTGTTACATTTTAGGCGTTCTGAAAAATTTACAGTGTGGTAAGTGTATGCAGGTGCCAAGCTCTCATATCAAGTACAGAACATGATACACATAAATCGGAACATAGTTAAGTTTTAAAAAAAATAATTAAAACTAAGCCACTAAGCTCCTCCATGCTAATTGAATACAAATAGACACACTTCCCTCTCATGAATGAATCCATAATCTGACACTATGCACTAACCCACAATGTTCACTTCTGACTATTAATATAGCATCTATAAATAGCGGCCATGAGATGGACTCAATATGTTGTCTATTTTTAGCTCATCTTCATTAGCTCCTCTCTTTCATCTCCAGGCTCTTACTGCGGCCAGCCGGCAAAGCGCCAGGCTTTGTGGATTTACGCACACATATCAGGCTGGCCAGACCCTCAGGATGGCTATGACCTCATCGCTTTACCTTGGCAACGACCTTTTGCCAAAAAGGCTAAGCAAGCCCGGGCTCGTATATTGGAAGATCAATAGTCTAATGGATACGATATTAAGGGAGAATGTAAAATATGATTGCGCACATGTCTAGTGGGTCAGCTGAATGAACAGCCCGACTACTAATATCACAGCCTTCGTTCTAAATATGGAACTGGAGAAATCAATTAAAGTGAAAGAATTTGCAGACTTTTTTCTCGACCATTTTGTCTGGCTTGGGGTTGGCTTATTACAATCAGACAGAGTAGATGCGTATTACTGTGTGGCTTGCTGCATTTAACAGATCAAATAAAAGTAAAATTAAGCTAGATGCACGGGTAGACAGACAATCTGGCAACTATCTCTGCTTTGAAAATTTCCAGAGGGAAAACTTCTACCAACATACAAGTTGGGTGTGTGGCTTTTAGGGAGCCGCTTTGTCTACAAATAAAAGTGCTACCCATTTAAGAGTTTTGACAATCTTCTTACATATTTCCGACTTAAGGTGGCTGTTAAGTCAGGAATTCAAAGGAACTGTTTTTGCCGTAACTTCTTAATTGTTGTTCCAACATATATAAAAGTATACATATTTGAGAAGGAAATGACTCAAGGAATCCAAATATGATAATATTTTTTCCCCAAAATACGTATTTTTTGAGAAAATCATAAAAAATGGTGATTTTCACTCATCATTTTTGGTTCCCTATAAAAAAATATAGAAATGTTATAAAAATGTGCCTTGTTCGTTTTTGTATTCCAGAGTCATAGTTCTAGGGTCGGTATTTCCCCTTTTTTCAAATTCTGCACTATTTATCAAATTATTTGCCATAAAAGGCCAAAATCCGCGTGTTTCAATTTGGAACAACGCCAAGATTGTTCAAAAGTTGACATAAATCACGATTTTTAACCAAAAATGAAAAACTAAAAAATACCGACCCTAGATTTTGATATGCTCTATACGATGCATTTCATTTCTTACCTGTTGTTGCTGATATGGATTTCGAGTAACTGGGAACCGTAAATCACGAATTATCGCCGAAAGTGAACACAGAGAACATCGCCATTTTGTCCAAATATTGTCCTGTTTCGCTACAAAATATAGCCTTATTCCAAAACACAAGCATTGCATCTCTTATTCTTCATACTGCTTCTGCACCAGGTCAAATTACTTCATCTGGATACTTATGATCAAAATTCAACAATTTATGAGGCTCAAATCGTGAAATTAAAATCCCATTCTGTTTGCAAAAGCATCTCACGTGGGTAAGGCCAAAAAAAAATATAGTTTGTCTCAAAGCTGATGAGTGTTTTGAAAACTAATGCGGTACGCGCATTTTTATTATTTTTTTAATTCCTAACTCCATCGCTCACTCATAAAATAACAAAGTTCTTCTGTTCAAAACACACAATATGATAAAGTGGACTGACCCAAACCTCAAGAAAGCTCCGGCAGTTAGGGGGTCACCTAGGAACTGATCAGAGACAAGGATCTATCTATTATTATCCTTTCAGTATTTTACGTAAGTAGTGGAGATTAAAAAAAAATCCATAAGTCAGTCTGCCTGCATGGAAGGCACTTGAAACTAAAGTGGACTGTTGGACCCAAAGCTCCATTTCGGGCATTAGGTGTCTCACTCTTCATTAACTGTCATTAATATGTTTCAATCCCGACATTATATGAGACACAAACACATTGATGATTTATAACTTGAAATGTCCTAACATTTGAATCAGAAATATTAAATATGAAAAGTGTCTAAAAATATTAAATAAAGACTAAAACATTGCCATTAACGGGGATATTACCTTTCCCCTGCCAGTGTTGTTTGAAAAATACTGCCGAGCGGTCATGATCCACAACAGGTCTCTTACACAAAATAAACTGCTGCTTGAATGCCATACATATTTAGGCTATCAATGGAAACGCACAAAACCCCAATGCTGGTAACAGTGAAAATTGTCGGAATATAAGTCGGGGTTTTGTAATCACTTGATACGGCCTTCCATGTTGTGAGTGCTGCCAATTTGCAAGAAAAAATATTAATCAAAGGATGGGGTTATAGGACAAAATTTCAGATATTTATTGATGAAATATCCAGGACCTTTCTGGCAAATTAATTCTTTTCAATCTGTTTTCTGTATTTTTTAAAAGTCGATCAAGATATTCAGAATCATCCTACAGGACTTTTTAAGGCACTTTAGGACTCGGAAAACGACCAATCGGCGAAATTCGTACTAGTTGGCAAGGCCTGAAATCAGTTTCAATGCCAGAGCTGCAGATCGCCTATCGGTAGTTTGTAGTGTTTCACCAAAAAATTGGAGTTCAACCCATTTTTTGGTTTTGAAAAAAAAATTTAAAAAAGTTCCGCATAACTTTTTTTATTTAACCCCCGCGAAATTTACAAACTCGCGCGTCAGCTTGATACAAACATTTGTTTTTGTTGGCCTAACCATTTACAATTGCATAACGTTACCATGGGTTGTTGTCCTATCGAATCGATGCATCCAGGCGTTTCTGATGCGCTCATTACCTCGCGCGCGCTGATAGCACAGACACGTATTGCATAATACGCGAAATTACCCGCCCTTTTTGCAGTTCAGCCCATGTGATTGTTTTTGGTCAAAATGGTAACTAAGTAAAAGTAAAATGACCAAAAATATGAGAAAAAAATAAATAATATAGATTCTTCTTTAAAATATATGGGAAAGAAAACATGTTACTGCCATTAAACACGAAAAACTAAAAACTGCCATTTGGACTAAGTTCCTGACTTACAGCCACCCTAATGTCTAACTTTTCAAGAATTAATAGCATTTTTTTTTCCATGAAATTTTAAACATATGTTATCCAAAGTTAGTGTCCTTTAATTTCTAATGAAGATTTTAAAAAATCTTTTAATTACAGTAAATTCATTAACAAAATAAGATAACCAGTAGTTAAGGCGTGAGGAGCCTTAATGTGGGGCAGAGCCAAAGTGCCGATCTCTGCTCTTTCAGCCTATTTTGGGCCAGATTCCCCTAGTATGCCTTAATATAAGCTGTTTGTGTGGTCCAACACCCCTCCTCCCAGCGAGTCTGTTTTATCTTCCTAGCTAACTGGTACCCCTTTAGAACTCCTATTGAGTAAGATACAATGTGTGATTAAGTGCCTTGCTCAAGTGCTCAACATGTGTGCCAAATTGGTCTCGGAACCCATGACTTCAGTTGCACTTGGATCACATGTGCCAAGTCTTTACCACTTGCCCCACATTCTCCTACAAAAAATGTACGCTTGATTTTTTGTTGTAGAATTATATTACCGTACCTCCTCTAATCCTTTTAATTAATTTACCATATTCATGCTTAATTATAAGCGGTCACCTGAGGGCACATACGGTCCCCAAAAAATACAATTAAGGATTTTCCCTGAAAAGGTGGCCTCTCTGCCTTTTATTTTCTTGAGGCTGTATCTTGTGAATCATAAACAAAGATAAGAAGTACTAGCTCCAAAGAAGTGCACCCTTAGGGCAGTGTTAACCTAAGTGCTTTTGTTTTTACCCAACTTTCTGATTTTTGCACCATTTTAACATCACCCTGTGTTCTATCCTTACCAATAAAGGGTATCCAATCCAGGCAATCCTGAGTTTTTATTTTTTTGGCCGATTTAAAAGGGATTTGACCCTTTACGTCACAAAAACCACATGGTCCTTAACAGGCGGAATTTAAGCACATTCCACGAGCGTGCAGGCGCAAGGCGGCAAGCAACGCGTCGCGTGGTGAATTTTTGCTTGCGTAATGAAGCGTGCGCGTTTTTTAATGTACTTTTGCGCGAATGCATCTTGGAAAAACGAAAAATAATATTTGAAAAATGTAAACAAAGACTCTAATTTAGACCAGATGAAATTTCAATTCTGATTTCTGGAGTTGTAGACAAAGGAGGTTTGATTCAATAGTGCATTAAAGATGTGTTTCATCCTTCACAACATATCAATTTTGACAGAAAAGGTAAGTTATTGAGAAAGAGACAGCGTGAAATGGCGCTGAAAGTCACTTTTTTACTAAAACACAGATTTTCTCAATGTTCAATTTTTTGCAAAATTTGGCAAATTTTCAGGACAAGATAACTCCAAAAATACCGAAGTAAAAGGTAAGGTTAAACTTTTCTACGATAGCAATCGGTCGGTCTTCTCTGGGGGCGGTTTTCTCAAATTTTGCATTTTCGATTTCTAACTAAAGATATTCTCCAATTATATACTCAATTTGGAAAAGAAGGTAAAAAATCACACTTTTTGACCATCTTTACCTTAAATATGATTTTTGGTCTGTGGAATATGAAAGCTGGATTCCAAAAGTTGGCATGTGTATTTACGGGCTCAAAAGTGCTTTAAAGCAATAGAAAAGCAGGAGCTTTGAGGGCTTTGCCCCCTTGACCCGACCAGGGCATTGCCCCCTGGACCCCGGCCGTGAGGGGCTCCGTCGCGCAAGCGCTCACTCGCAAAATCTCCTTTTTTTTAAATTCAAATGTGCATCTCGGGTTATTGCGTCTAAAAATGTGGGGCAAAATCATGTTTTTTTTAGTATTTTTCTCAAAATACGGGAAAGTTTACATTAATCCGATGCATCATTGGGTTCATTGTCCAATTTTCTTTCTAGAAATGATACTTGACAGAAAATTGCAAATATTTGCTAAGTTACAAACCAAAATAGATACTCGGAGCTAAGGTTGACACGGCCCTCAAAGGGGGATGGCCCGATTTAAGGATATGAAGTTTTCATCTTGATAGTTGGCCTTCACTCCAAAACCCCATCTGTAAAGGTTCGCGCCTATATTTCAATATGTTTGATGCGAGAGCTAAAACGTGATTTTGTAAGCCCACGAGTTACTGTGTAAAATTTAATATTGGTCGACCAATATCGGGGCAATATTCGCTCATAACTTCCAAACCAAACATCCTTTGGCTTAAGATCACAGGGTAAATGGAGAAAAATAGTAGCTTTCTTATGATACCAAAATGTTGACCACTTCCGGTTAAAATCTGGGGCTTCTGGGGACGAGGCAATCGGACCATGGACCTTTAAGAAGGTTCTGTCAAGCTTTAATGATTACGGATTAATCAATGGCCGTATCAAAATTTAGGATTTGAATATTTTGAAAGAACAGGTCTCACGCAAGGGCTAACATTATACTAATTCATGGCCAGCACCACCAAACTGAGAAAAAGAAAATATGGTCACCATTTCCCCTACTACAAGAACAACCTAATTGAAGACCGCTCTGTTGATTTGCCAGTCTAATATCAATCTAATATGTCATATTGGAAAGAGCAGCCCCCCTACTAAATACTTTCATCCATAGTTGCCACCGGACTACCAACCTCTATCAAAATATGGACGCACGGCCATCAAGTGTAAGTGACACAATTGGTTAGGCAAGACAACAACATCCACCACTATGCAGCCTGCAATAACCACATCTATTCAAATCGACGGACTCCAACCCTTCAATTCTCGATGAGGACCCAATAAAATTCATACTGGATGCACACACGAAAGGCCTCCCATGATTTTGATTGCAAGTGGCGGCCACAAAACGCCACAAACAACGTTGATCGATAAAACGTTTTGTAATCAAAATAATGTATCTGCCCCGGTGCCTGTCTGATTGGCATTGAAAATTATTGATAATTTTTTTTAAATTTCAAAAACATCAGGCATCACAATTTATGCTATTTAGACATGTATGGCGGTTTGGTTTATACACAAGTTGAATGAAATGGTAGTGTGGTGTTATTGTTTCCTATGCTGTAACTGTTTTGTAGGCAATCACGTAATAGCTCTACACTATAATATAAACAAATTTGAGCAACACTTTATTAATGTTATCTATGACTATAACCTTTCTTCTTGTTCAAGCTTCAATAGATTTCTTTGAGAAAAGTCTATTTCCAAACTCTCAGTGACTTTCAAACACTGTTTTGTCCTCTATATGGAACCCTCAAGAATGGAACCCTCAAAAATGGTTCTTAAAAATCTGATAACCCAAAAAGGTTCCTAACAGAACCATTTGGGTGCTATACAGCAGTTAAAGAACTCTTTTTGGTTTGTTGAAGAACCTTACAGGGTTCCATATAGAGGACTAGTTTAGAACCTCTTTCGCACCTTTTTTTCTGAGAGTGTATATTCTCCGTTTACGGACAAAATTCTATAACTATATATAACTATATATAACTACTTTAATGTTGAAACAAAAACACCACATAATTTAGTGAAAAATTGAAGTATTTGAGGAAATTTGTCATAACGTCTCCCACAAATAGACATACAGCGATGACGTCTCAAAATCTACACTAAACATAATAATGTTTGTGTTTGAGGTCGAACTGTACAGGTCATGGTGCACAATATTACGCTTATGAATCTTGGATATTCACATGGAAAGACTTTTTGATCTCAAGTCGGAATTTTGAAACGCATGTATAGAAATTACAGAAACAGATAAAAGGTACTACCTTGTCTTTAGTACACAGATTTCAAGGCCAACCCTTGCAGGGTATGTTAGCACAGCCATGCCAGTACAAAAATACCAAAATACAAATTTTGATGATTTTTTAATGTTTCAGATCAGCAATCGCTGCTTATCACTTTAATGTAACTATATACTAGAACCCTTCAAGCTACAACTCATAAGCATAATTTTCTCATCTTTAAAGTGTAGAGGTATATATGTTAACCAGAGATTTCAAAATATAATTTTTGTGTGTATTAATTAAAAATAGTCAACTTGAATTAAAGATAATCACCGAAAACGCTTAATTCCAAAGTTTGAGATGAATCGGATTTGTGTTTTGATGTAGTAAACACTAACGTGTAGTATAACAGTATAATAGGATACGGTGAATAACCAAATTCCGAATCCTGAATTTTATAACGAAGTTGTAATTTTGTCCATAAAGTATCGATTTGAGCTTAGCTATTTTACAGAGTGATATAAGTATGTGGACAAGCATTAATTATATGCAAAAAAAAATTTTTTGACTTGTTAAAAAATTTAGGGTATACCTCGGGAAATAACGGAGTCAGCCTTTAAAGTTCAGAAGTCACACTATATAATAAATGACATGGATCTAGCAGATTTGAAACCCCTAAAAGTCAAAATTTACATCACCAACTTTTCTCCTATTCCTTTTTGCCCTCTTTTTTTCAAGAGAAAGTCAAAACTTAAGGCCTGTAACCTTAAAATATGCAATCTTGTTATGCATGTGATGCGAGAAGCTAGGTCACACAATTGCTGATACCAATTTGACTTTTGCCCACCGCAATTACACCGGCCGCAGTGTCGATATTCCTTCAAAATAACGATAATCAATCTACACCGTAAACCGATGCCCGCGTTTGGCAGCTATAAATGTCACCGTAGACGTAAAGTGCCGAGTTTAAAAAAAGCTCGGCAAAGGAACTAATTGAATTACTGTGAGTTTTCCAGAATAAAGTGCCTCTGTTTGGCAGATTCTTTTTCCGTCTGACCTGGAGGGGTAACTGTAAGTGTGAATAACCTCTCCGATTTGCGTCGAGGTTACTTCAATGTATAGCGCATAGGTATTGGCTTTCAATTTACAGGCATGATACTTGCTAGTTATGTGTCAAACTAGAATAAGCTTCCAATGGCCTGAATGTAGCAAGCCATTGAACTTATTTCCAAAATTTGTATTCAATAGATTCCTTTTATAAACTAATGTTTACATTTTGTATATGCTGTCTCAGCTTTCTGCACAGAAAGTATAAAAAATATAAGTTTTAAAACTAAGTTTTGAAGGTTTTTATTGTACAGAGTTTTGTTTAAAAAATCTGCCATATGGCAGTCTCCCTAAAATAAATGGGCCAAAATGGAAGAAAAAGGAATCTCATTTAAAGGTGCATTTCGTGATTCAAGCACCTTCTGTGTTATTCATGATTCACTAGATATCCTTGAGAAAAGCTTATTCACAAAATTTGAGTTGATCCCGAGCTTGCGGTTTTGTGTTATGAGCAAATGCTTGTTTCCCAAGGCCCCATAGGCCACTGTGCAGTGGCGGCGCCACAGGGGGGCATGGGGGGGGGGCTTTCTTTCCCCCTAGTTTGCCCCCCTGGCCAAGAGAAAAATGAGGGATTTTCGGCAAAATGCAGCGATTTGGGGCCCAAAATCACCAAATTTTGGGAAAAATCAGCGATTTGGGGCCAAAATTGGTGTAAAATCTATAAAATATTTGATACTTTTCCCCAAAAAATTTCACTTTTCCCCCGGTTTGCCCCCCAGAAAAAAGGTCTGGTGCCGCCACTGCCACTGTACTGTAATTTCTGTCTGTTTACGGACAGAAAATACAAACATACGACCAAATTTGCATGTAAGATTTGGTACACATGGATTACTAAGGCTAACGGTTCAGTTGATATAAAAATCTCAACTTTTTCGAGGTAAATCGGGGTGACGAGGTTGTGGATCATGAAATGCCCCTTTAAAAAGTGGGTGACCTGATCAACAACCTCATTCTCTATTTTACTCCATTAAAATTGAGATTTTAGTACATCAGAGGAAATTTTTTAATTGCCCCAGTGAAGTTTAAAGATCCATGGTCTGATCGCTATAGCCTCATCTCCAGGGACCCCAGATTTTCCCGAAAGTATTCAAAATTTTGGTATCAGAAGAAAGCTACTATTTTTCTCATTTACCCTATGAAATCTTAGGGCTGATGTTTGGTTTGGATGTTATGAACGAAAATATACCCCATTTTGGTTTCCAATATTAATTTTACACATCCAGTACTCTATAGGAAGTACAAAATCATGTTTTTAGCTCTCACTTCAAAATGGGTTGAAATATCGGTGCAAAACTTTACAGATGGGGTTTTGGGGTGAAGGCCATTCTATCAAGATTAAAAATTTATAGACGTAAATCGGTTCATCCCCTTTAAGGCTGAGGAAATGTTTCCTTTTGATGTTATGAGCAAAAACATTCATGTGGTCAACCACATGAATTAACACATGGGCCAATTTAGTACACAGAACTCCTTTAAAGTACTTGTTCCAAATTACTTGTATTGCATTCTCTACTTGATATAAAGGCTGGCACCTGCATACACTCACCACCAAGTATCGTGGGAAACAAACCTTATGGTTTTTATGGTAGAAGCACAGTAATGCATATTGCAATGCCCCCATTCACTACTTTGCAAAAGTTGATGGTTAAAATGGCAGCCTCAACATAGGAAATTTTGATCCCTGAATCAATTGCCTTGGTATGCCCTGCCTATATCACTGCAAAAATTGTGTCTTGATCGTGTCTTGTATTTATATCTGTAACACATGTCCTGGATCACATGTTATTTGTGAAGAAAAGGGGAATCCCCTTCCTGATATTTTTATCATCTTAATCCACTTCCATTCTGGAAATCAGAAAAAAGAGTGGGAGTGTGAGAGCTTATAGAGGTTTGCGACTTTTGATGAAAACAGATTCCTCCGTAAGCTTTCATCAATATGCTACAATTCCTGTATTTCTATATCGCTCAAGCAAGTTTCCCCAGGCTAATGTCAATAGCCTGCCAGGTGCCATGCAAGTAGGGGGAAATCCCATCCTTTTTCACTTTTTATTGTTCCCCATAATATCACACCTCCTTGAGTTAAATATAGATAGCCCGCATGTTATTACGCTTGCCTACATGACTATTAGCTTGTACCTAAAAATCCTGAGAACCGGATATGAGTTTTAGCTCGAGGATAGAGCCAGCCCCAACCAAGTACTTACTGCACCAGAGGGTGTTTTGAGTCAATCCCACAATGCACCAGTTTTGGGAAATTTCACCTTAATAGGGTCATGTGATCACATAAAATCCTATTCTTAACACATAAAAAACCCGACTTTAACTCTCATTTTAGTTAGCCTCCACAAAAAGCATTACACACTTAGGAATTTTTTGCATGATTGTGAAATGTCCTTGTGTTTCTTAAGCACTTTTGGAAACACTTTTTATTTTATCCTCTAAGGTACTGACATGTGTTTTTAGTACAGTACGTATAGGCATATTGCTATGCATCATGGATTGATTCAAAACAACCCTCTGTTAACTGCACTAGTCCTGTGGAGACATAACGTAAGAGGTGTTTTTGGTACAATCTTAAACACAATCCTGTGAACTTAAGACACTATCAGTAATGCACCTAAAAAAAATAGTCAAAATAATTTTAAAATTTGGCGAATAGCTTAAATGGTGTAAGTAAGTAGAATTTCCCAAAAGCTATTTGCAACTGAAAAATTGCCAGAAAAGAAACAGCAGTGTTCAAAGATATAAATCACCATCAATTACGTGTTTGCAGTAAGTGTCCGGACGGAGAATAATGATTGAAATATCATATTTTTGTCCTTATTAGAATGCTTCTGGTCCTATCACTTGTAGGGTACGGTACCTATACTTGTTTACAAACATAACATGCAAAAATCTGATTTTTTTAGGATTTTTGTTTATTTTAAGATTTTAGCAAATCACTGAAAGTGCCTTTAAAAAGAATATTTAGGCAATGATAAACATAGTTTAAGAAGGGTCACGACCATTCTCTGAGGAAGGTGATTTCCATGACATTTACACCGATTCTGAACATGTCCTTTCTGGCATTTCAGTTGTGCAAACTTAGCCACTGTTGGAACCAAAACCACTGCCAGAGTGGTTTTTAAAGGTGCATTTTGTGATTCCACAGCCCTTCTGTTTTAATTCATTGTTCACTAATCATCCCATTAGAGAAAAATCTTATATTCGCAACTTTTTATTTGATCCCGACTTTGCGGTTTTGTGTTATGAGCAAATAATGTGTTTCCACGGTCCCCCATAGGCCACTGCTATAATTTCTGTCTGTCCGTTTACGGGCAGAAAATAAACAAATTGCGAATTAACTTACAGACACGGCCCGAATTTTGCAACACGTAAGATTTGGCACACATGGATTATTACTAATGTTGAACGGTTCAGATGAAATCTGAAAATCTCAACTTTTTTTAGGCAAGTCGGGGGGGCACGAGGCGTGGATCACGAAATGCCCCGTTTATCATGCCCAGTCAGGCCTACCTGATTTACACACATAGAAACTTTGTTTAGGCTTATTCATTCGGTGAGGATTATCACATGTTAAAGCATGGCAGTGACAGGGGGACAAAGGGGGGGGGCGTCCTCCACCCCTCCACCCCAGAACCAGAAGAAAAATTATGGATTTTGGTAGCCATTTTTAAAAAGCAACAATTAAAAAAAAAAAAAAAAATCCAAATTTTGTTGCAAATATCCGCAATTTTGGGCAACAAATTTTGTTTAAAAAAAATCTCAAAATTACCTCCCCCCCACCCCATTTCCCCCAGAAAAAGATGTCTCTGGTGGCCCGCCCAGTGTGTATATAATAATGTTGCAACAAAATGTAATTTTGACTGGTGAAACTGAGGGGGCCCTATATGTAAAAATATCCAAGGTCACTTTAACGAGCCTGGCACATTGAAAAAAAAAGACAGATAGTAGATAGCCAAGACTGCAGCTGGGGGTGGTTGAAGACGCAGCTTATAGCTCATTGTCCTGCTACCACCTAATTCAAACAGCACAACTACATCCTACAGTCATCTTGCTTAAAGGTGGGTGACCGATCATGGGTCCACTTTTTCCATATTATTATTATCCTTCAGAGGGAAGTATATCACCAAAATATTGAAGTACAATTTTTTTAAAAGTTAAAAATCGATCCAGCTGTTTGTATACTAGTAGAAGCACAAATCCGTACAACGTTGACTCAAAGGAGTAGTTGTACGAGAACTAGTGTGGGTCAATTACATTTTGGACAATTTTTTTGTTTCATAAACAGGTTTAATTATTGCCATTTGGTCTAATCCCCATTTGGTCAATAGCTATTTGGTCTAACTTCATCTAAACCCATATTGTCCTATAACCAATTTTGTCTAATAACCATTAAATCTAAAATCCAATTATCTAATAACTCAGAATGTCCTAATATCCTTTGGTCTAATGCCTATCTAGTCCAATGCCCATTTTTTCTACTAACCATGTGACCAATACACAAATACCATTTGGTCTAATTCCCATCATTGGTCTAATATCCATCTAGTCTAATACAGTTTTGTGGCTAATATCCATTTGGTGTAATATCCATTTGGTCAATACCCCATTTGGTCTAATGGGGGCCATTTGGTCTGATATCCACTTGGTCTAATATCCAATTGGGTCAATGTCCACCTGGGTCTAATAGCTCCTTGGTCCTAATAATGCCCCATTTGGTCTAATATCCATTTGGAATGTTAAACCCAAAAATAATTGATCTTAAACATTTATTTAAATATTAGACCAATGGATATTAAACCAGGTGGAAATGAGTCAATGATATCGGACCACATAGGTAATTGGACCAAATGGATATTAGCTCAGGTGGGACATTAGTCCAAATGGATATTAGACCAAATAGGTTATAGACTCAAATGACATTATACTAGCTGAATATTAGACTAAATGGAATATTGGATCAATGGATTTCTTAGACCAGATGGGTGTTAGACCAGAATGATATTAGACCAAAGGGTATTAGACCAAATGTATTATACCAGGATGGTATTAGACCAAATGGAATTGTAGAACCAGAATGGGTATTAGACCAATTGGCATTAGACCAATTCGGTATAGACCAATGTGGATATTAGACGATGTGAGTTTACAACCACCAGACGAATATGAGACTACATGCTATTAGACTAAATGTTATTAATCCTAAATAGTTATTAGACTAAACCAATCCGAGTTAGAGACAAAAATGGCCATTAGACCAATTGGGATAAACCAATGGCACGTCACCCATAAACATCCAAAATGAAACATTTAATGGTCCTGCCTTAATTTCAACTGATGTTGAAAAAATATAAGCTTTCGTCTGATAACAAAATATACTTCTGATTGGGTAAAAGGGGGTTGGGGGACGAGGTTGTCAATTGGGTCGATACCTTAAAGGTGCTTAAACCTAACTATACCATATAATTTAAGTTTTGTTCATTCACCTACAGTATAGCAAATAATTTCCAGTAACTGTAAAAATAAAGCCCGATGTATACTCACTTCGCGCCTGCGATATCGCGGCTGCGAAGAACTTGACCCCGATTTTTTATTGCTCTGCGAAAGATTTCTATCGCGCGATGATTTTGAGGCTTCGCGGATATGAATTTTGTTCAACTCCGCGCGATATCGCGGGCCAGCGAAATTCTCTGATTGCTGTTCTAGAGCCACTGTCGGGCGATGACCTCATGAAAACCAAGGCCTGAACCTGCTCTAAAAATCGCCCTATCAGCCTGCTACTCACAACAATACTCTCCAATGAAAGACCCATTAAATGGCCAATTATTTAAAGCTATGGATTCCGTGCGAAAAATTCCCGAGTAATATGATCACATGAGGCATAATTATTTTTAAGATAATCGTCAGAATGTTTATGGCTGTATAGTTACGCATATTCTATTCTGAGCTCCACATCTACATCCCGTGTACAACGGGGTGTACAAATGTAGGTAGGTATCACAACTGGGCCTTTAACATATTATTTAATGAAACAGGCATGTAAATCCGTAAGATTGCGAATAATGTAAAACAATACAATAGTCCAGAACATGTAAAAGAATTCAAAATTTTAATGGGCAACATCCCCAGTCACCACATTACTTATCAACAGGCCTGCTACAGTTTATATAACTTTGACCTAATTTCGTAAATTCGCTTGTCTATTCTAGTTGCTAGATCTCACTTCAGGAAATCCAACGCTATATCACCAAAATACAGAACGGTATGTAGATAATTCTCTAAATTGTTAGCAAAATTGTCAACTGGCAAAATTAGTTTTGTCATAAAAATAATCCAGCAACGATTTCCTCGAGATGATACATTTATCGCTCGGAGTATACATGACTTTATCGCGCGGCATTGCGAGTAAAATTTCATCGCGTCATCGCGCTATGAAGCGAAAGTGGAGTATACATCGGGCTCCACTCTTTTTAGCTAGTCATTATAATAGGAAGAAGTTCAGCCAAAATATTTGCAGACAGATAAGAAAATACTTAGTTTCTAATGACACAAAAATCTTGGAGTTTGACAATAAGTGGTTGATTCTCGATAAGGTAGTGCCTTTAATGTTACAGATCAACATAGACAGAGAGCATGCGTATCAAGATAGAAAAAACAATGAAAAGATGAAACTCGTGAGTGAAAAAGGGGAAAAAAGAAATGCCTTCTGGTCATAAAGGGGAAACCCCCTTCATTTTTCCTGAAATCAAAACACACAGTGGAACATCCCAGGAGTTATTTCCAGCAATCTATGTCAATGTGAAAAATGCCATCCAAGATTTCATGCCATTTCCAAATAAAGTATCATTTTAACTCGTGCATTCATCCCGCCCCCCCCCCGATCACTTTGGCAGCTTTAACCAAATAAGCCTCCCTCTAATAGGATTGTTTTTCAAAGTGTAAGGCCAACTCCCTGTGGTTTCACTTTTTCAGTTGCTACCACCGGCTTCTTTCAAACACGTCAGTATTCTGTAAGAAAAGAATGGTTTAGACCTATATTGTTTTGAGAACCCATTAAGGTGGGCTGTGAAGTCAGGAACTTAGTCCCAATGGCCATTTTTATTTTTTCATGTTTAACGGCATTAGCATTTGTCTTTCCATATATTTTAACAGAATCTATATATATTTATTTTTTTCCTCATATTTTTGTTCATTTACTTTTACTATGTTATGCATTTTTTGATCCAAGAACAATCACATGGGCTGAAATCTTCAAGGGCGGGTAATTTCGCGTATTACGCAATACGCGCCTGTTCTATTCGGCGCCGCGTGTAATGAGCGTCAGAAACCCTGATCATCGATTCGATGACGAACACCCATGGTAACTTGTATGCCCATTTTTTTTTTTTTTTTTTTTTTTTTTTTTTTTTTTTTTTTTTTTTTTTTTGTTCATTTTTTGTGTGGTTTTGGGGTTTTTTGTTTTGTAAAATGGTTGCCCACGGGAGTTGCTGTTGCAAACAGAAGGGGATTTAAATTTCACGATTGAGCCTCACAAATTGGTTGAATTTTGAGCATAGTATCCATTGAACAATTGACCTAGTGCAGAGCGTGTGACAATAAGAGATGAAACGCTTGGGGTTTGGAATAGGCTATATTTTGTAGCGAAACTGGACAACATTTGGACACAATGGCGATGTTCTCTGTGTTCACTTTTCGGCGATATTCGTGATTATTGGTTCCCAGTTACTCGAATCCATATCATCAACATGGTAAGAAATTAAATTCATCTTATAGAGGCAATACAACATCTAGGGTCGGTAATTTTTTAGTTGTTTCATTTTTTTGTTAAAAATCATGATTTATGTCACTTTTGAACAATCTGGCGTTGCTCCAATTGAACCGGCGGATTTTGGCCTTTTTGGCAAATACTTTGATAAATAGTGCAGAATTTAAAAAGGGGAAATACCGACCCTAGACCTATGACTCTGGAATACAAAACAACGAACAAGGCACATTTTTATAACATTTCTATATTTTTTTTAGGGAACCCAAAAAATGATTGAAAATCTCAATTTTTTATGATTTTCTGCAAAAATCGTCTTTTGGGGGAAAAAATATTATCATATTGGATTCCTTGAGTCCTTTCCTTCTCAAATATATGTATACTTTTATATATGTTGGAAAACAAGAAAAAGATATGGGCAAAAAACAATGCCTTTGAATTCCTGCTTCACAGCCACCTTAACTTGCACTGTAAATCTGTAGATCATGAATGACCCCCATGAAAATAACTAGTGGGAATTTATGCAAATCAGGTATCTCTCTTTTATTCCTCTTTTTTATTACTTTCAATATTTTAAAATTAAAAAAAAAAGCTCTCACAAGGTTCCCTGGGATTCTTGGGACCTGAGTCCAGGCCATCTGGCCCCAATGGTAAATCCAAGCCTATAATTAAAAGCATACTTAAAGGTGCAACAAGAGATTTTTGGCGGCACCCAATTATTTGTGTAATTTATACTAATTCATATAGATTAGACACTCAATAGATTCCTTACTTTGTATTTTGCTACAAAAATGTCTTAAAATTAATAAAAAACGCGATTTTGATTTGCTTATATTTCAATGTAAAGCCTAGGCTGAATTTCGTATTTGTGCGCCTATCGAAATTAAAAAAAATTTCACAATTTTGTATCAAAGAAACATTTCTCAGCTTAATCCTTTTCAGATGGGATATTTTTGGATGGAAAGCCCTTACTCAGGGCAAAAATCATTACTTTTTGATTTTTTAGGGACACTGATTGTGTAATCTCTCGTTGCACCTTTGTCCTATGGAACCATATACATTAAGGGTACTGTATAATATTCAGTAACTATATACGAACTGACAAGTATCATCAGTTTTCAAGGTCAATTTAGAATTTTGTTTACATGCTGCATCGTTCCGTAAATTCACAATCTCTACATCTGAAATAAGAATTCATACTGATTGAGTTGATATCCTATGATACACAACGCTCAATTTATAATTCCTACATAATTATACAGTGGTGGACTATGCTAGCTATCTGTATGTGAATTAGACTGATAGAAAAAGTAATCATATCTTATTTTCTGAAGAAAACTACTATTTTTCTCATTACTTTAGTGATCTTAGGGGTTAAAGGTGTTTGGTTTGTTTGAAAGTTAGGAGCAAAAATGTGCCCCGCTTTTTGTTGATCTAATATTCAATTTTACAGAGTACTCTAATGTCATTTTTTTTAGGCTCACATCAAAAATGGAATGGAATATTGGTGTGAAACTTAACAAATGGGGTTTTCGGGGTGAATGCCCTTCTATCAGGATGAAAACTGTATAATGTTGTATATACTTAAATCGGACTATCCCTCTTTGTCTTTGTATGCGAAAGCAAGAGACGGCAGGTGGTGCAGCCAAGAAGCCCAAATTTAGACCGTGTCTATTGGTTTTAAACCAGGGGGGAGGGCTGATTTTATTTGGCATCCCTCGGGAACTTAGCACTCTATATCAATGCCCAGTAAACATGAATACAGAATTCTATGGTGTTTAAGGCTCATGATACGGTCATGTTTCTGTCATTACTGTGCGAAAACAGTTTTACTGCAAAAAGCCACACCCATAAAATGATCTTATATGTTCAACTTCACAAAAAAATGCAATCAACTATTACGAAATCGGGCTTGGAAGGAAATTTGAGCACATGTGGTGGCGATATGAGCCAGATCCTGTCAATACTGTCGGGTATACGTTGTGTTTGCATGAGCGCCGTAGTCTCGAGTGCGTTTGTAATAAACGTTCGTGCTCGGACCTCGTGGAGTCAATAGGCGTGGTTGGACCCCCTATACATAGATGAAGACTTAAGTTGAATAAAATACGTCCAGCATTCTAGGAAGTTTTATAAAGGCACGAAAATTGAAGGGCACGCGGTCACGTCGACCTCTGTTTTCACACCTGTGTCGGGGGGGTCCCAAGTCACGTGGGGGTCTTCCACAATATCTTCTACGAACTAAAGTTCGCAGAACACAATTGCTTTAAATGATGTCTTCTTGCCGTATGGTAAAAATTGAATGAATAATCGAAGGCGGTTTTGGGAGGAATCAATCAGGCTATTATGCCATTTATGTATTTTTTTCCATAGAGCTCCACAGGAGCCTGGCAACTCCAACTCCCAACTTCTAGTATCGAACATCGGTGTCCTTCCCCCCCTTGTTTAACATAATATCTGAAATCTTTTTGAAATGCCCTGCATTTTGTATATTCAAACAAATTTTTTCGTATTTCCAAAACCGTTGGAGTTGAAGAATCACCTCCAGTGTAAGGGTTATTTTAACATTTTATGTATAAATAAAGGGTTGAGGATGAGGCATATGTAGGTCATCGTAACACCCATGATCAGCCCACATCAAAGTGCCAAAATCGGTCCTGGTATTGCGTAATATTGCATATTGAATGGTGCTTGCTGCCATCATCTGAAGAGACTCAAAATTTATACTCCCTCTGCCTGTTTTCAGCAAGGCAACAGTTAAACAAAAGACTGCCCTCTGTTGAAAAGGTGTAGGTACCAGCACAGCTGCAAAAAGTTGTCTGCTGCCCTCAATACTTCTAACCAGTAGATATCATAGTAAACATAGGGCAATGCTCCCGGGTGATTACCTAACTCCATGATCTACTCATATCATTCAATGACTGCCCTCCTTTTATGCATTAAAAGACACCCTTCAAGATCATGCTTAAAATTTCTTAAAGGCACTGTTTGCTAAATCAAAGAATTGAAAAACATCAAAAATCAGATTTTTGCCTTTTTGTAAGAATTTATTAGGTACCTAACATACCCTGCAAGTAACCGGACTAAATGCAACCCTAAGGACAATCAATAAACCCGTACTTCAATGGAGATTCTTATCTTTAAACACTGCCTGTTTTCTTCCTTTCTTCAGGTGGAAAATATACCTTATACGAGTCCTACAGCCTTACCTTTCACTTTAAAGGTGCAACGAGAGATTTCAAATCATCCATCTTCTCTGTGATATGTGGTGATTTCATATATATTAGACGCTCAATAGATTCCTTACCTTTTATTTGGTTACAGAAATAACTTAAAATAAAAATAAAAGTTGATTTGTATATGCTTATATTTCAATAGAAAACATAGGCTGAATTTTGTATTTGCTCCTATACGAAATTAGAAATTTCACAATTTTTGTACGAAAGAACTAATTATTAGCTTAATCCTTACAGATTGGGATATTTTTAATATAAAGCTTCACACCAGTGCCAAAATCAGAATTTTCACATTTTTTCGGGACACATGTTATTTGAAATCTCTCGTTGCAGCTTTAAACTATTCCTGCAAATTTCAAATATTTTCACTCTTTTGGGTGAATCACTGATAGTATCTTCAAGTACTAACATTTTCCAGGCTTGTGCATTGGGAATGGTCCCTTTATTGAAATCATATGACCTCAACCAGGTACAGAGGCATAGTCAGGGGGGTGAGATTGGTTAAAAACATCCTCTAAACAAAAAAAATGCATTATGGGATTGGTTAAAGCCATTCTCTAGCCCTGAATAGTGCAACTATGCAATTGGTTAACAATCCTCTGAACCTGAATAATGCATTATGGGATTGGTTAAAAACATTCCCTGGCCCCGAGTATTGCATTGTGGGATTGGTTAAAACATTCTTAGAACCTAGAATACTGCATTATGGGATTGGTTAAAACATTCTCTGAACCTGAAAGTGCATTAACATGATTGGTTAAAATCATTCTTAGAACCTGAATACTGCATTATGGGATTGGTTAAAACATTCTTAGAACCTAGAATACTGCATTATGGGATTGGTTAAAATCATTCTTAGAACCTGAATACTGCATTATGGGATTGGTTAAAGTCATTCTTAGAACCTAGAATACTGCATTATGGGATTGGTTAAAATCATTCTCTGACCCTGAATACGCATTATGGTATTGGTTAAAATTCTTAGGAACCGTAGAATACTGCATTAATGGGATTAGGTGTTAAAACATTCTTAAGAACTAGACATCTGCATTATGGGATGGGTTTCAACACATTCTTAGACCTGAATAGTGCATTAGGGGATTGGTTAAAAACATTTCTCTGACCTGAATATTGCATTATGGATTGGTTAAAAACATCTCATATCAAATATGTATTACCAATCAACATTACTGGTACTAACTATCCACTTCAGTGAACATACAATAATTTTATGTATCCAGTCACCACATTCAATTATTTTCATGACTGGATCACGATTAGTCCAAATAAAAATACTGTTTCCTTTTTTTAAGTATTTGTTCAAAGCGCGCTGACATGTTTGTTTTCTTATATCCTCTACCACAGTGCATTTATTAATTACATTATTATTATCCTCCACCATAATTTTGGATATGGTCGTCAGTCCAGAAAACGTCGATTTAACAAAAATCATTGCCAAAATGTAGAGCTTAAAGGTCTTTCGTAATTCAGCCAGTCTTCTGTTTTTCATAATGCATCCTAGATATCCTTGATAAAGCTTATTCCCAAAATTTAGCTGATCCCGATCTTGCGGTTTTGTGTTAATGAGCAATTGCACTTTTCCCACAGTCCCATAGGCTACTGTGCTGTATTCCTTTAGCGACAAAAATACTAAATTTGCGAATTTCTTACAGATGTACCGAATTGCATGTAAGATTAGGTAACACATGGTTACTACGGCACTGGTTTCAGATTGATATAAAAATTCAACACTTTTTAGGTAGTTGGGGGACGAGGCGGTGGAATCACGAAATGCCCCTTTTAAGTTGAAATAAGGGTTAACATATGGCCAATTAGCTGTTATATTAATTCATTTTGATTTTAAAAAACAATCCAGACAATTACAAGACTGGTAAATGGCTGTTTTGGTGTTGTATTTGAAAAATGTGAAACATGTTGGAAATAAAAAAAAATTAAAAATAATGGTTTTTTTTTTTTTTTTTTTAAAAAAAGTAAATTTAATCCCCTCTTAAAAAAAATATGCGTCCCATTGTGGGAGAACAAGCAAAAATCTTTGTTTGTTTTGGCTTATTGGAAAAAATACAAATGAAATGTGCACTGAAAACAGCTGTTGCAAAGCTTACCAAAACCAACATGAAATTATGCATCATTCATTCTTCATGTCAGAGCTGAATAGTAGAACGATCTCAAAGCCCTTCCTCCCTTACTTCCTGCTCATTATTTACATGTTTAATTTCAAAAGGGTTTCCTTTTCCGAACGTTCATTATTACAACATGTTGGCCCCCTATTCCAAAAGGTGTTAACAATCGCTTAAACTAAACAATCATTGATCTTTAAAGAAAGTGAGGAGGAGGTGGATGGAAGAAATACAATTGTTATTAATTTATGACAACTTATTTTTTTTAAAAAAGTATATAGGATATTAGTACAATCATTATTCTTTTGGTTTATAGTATGACAAAATTTGAGCCTTTTACATAAACGTTCGTTTATCTAAACAATCGTTGCCAAAAAATGAAATAAGGTTTTCTATTCAAAATTATGTAATTCCCACATGAAGGGTCAAAAGGATAAGTTTTAGAAAAGATAGTAAACATTTCACATGGTTCAAAGTCATGTGTGCTGTCGTAATCCCCACTAAATCTGCAATCCTGGCCAACAATTGTGTGAAACCCATCACAGATTACCACTAATGAGCAAAATCATCTTTCAATATGAATCATTGGCTTCTTTTGCTTTTCATCATCTTGCCCGATTTTAAGATCTGCCACTGGCCTTCCAGGTTCTGGTTCAAAGATGCTCAAATAGTGTAGCAAAACATACAACTTTGCTATCTAAAATTCTTGGACTTATTTTTAAATCTAAGAAGAATTGTTAGTGGGACAACACTTTTGGACTTTGAAAATAAGTCTTTTAGACTAAAATAAGTCTCTCTTAGCTATGACTGAGTTTTAAGTATTTTAGATTTGTTTGTAAACTTTTTAAACATTTAAAAAAAAAAACTTTTTACAGACTTATTAATTTTAAATCCAGAAAAAGTTTTGTCATGCTAACAAGTCTTATAGATTTAAAAAATTTAGGTCCACGGATTTTAGAGAGGGGGTGTGCACATTTATTGTGGCTATGGGCAGTGGGTAACCAGAAGGGGGAGTGGGGGAACTTCCCCCTTGTGGGGCATCTGCCCCCCCCACACCCCTGAAAAATTATTGAATTTCTGCCAAATCCACAATTTTACAGTGAAAACAACAGAGACCTAACACTATACTAACCAATGTTAATATATGCTTCCCCCCCAAATGTATGTTCCCCCTGCTCCCCCCCCCCCCCAAAAAAAAAAATATGGTTACACCACTGGATATGGCTCTGCCAGATCATCCCCATTTGTGAAACAATTTCTGATGGAAGGATTTCATAGGAACCACCAACATTCTCAAGACAGACTCAGTGGGCAAGCTTAAGTTAAAAACTCAAATTTTTTTCCTACTGTCTTTTACCATTCTAGTAGATGTCGACACCAATTCAAGCAGTGGCGTACCAACCGGGGGAAGTTGCCCCCTCTGGCTCCAAAAAGTGGGGCGATTATGGACCTAAATTATGCATTTCATCCCTATTTTCGGAAAATTTCAAACCAATTTCAGCCTAAAATTTGGGCAATATTAAATTCGGGGCCAATTTCACGCGCTACCTGCGCGCGCATGTTGTCAAGTTCTCGAGACCTTAATTGGAGCAAATCACCGGGACACGACTTCGACTGTTTGCCCCCTCTGGCAGGACCACTTGGAAATTTTGCCGCCTCTGGAATGGGATACCTCGGTTATGCCAGTGCAATCAAGTGCAAATTGAAAGAAATGTGTAGTCATTATAAAATCTTGGGTTTTTTAAATGCAGAGAATATACATTTTTTTTATAAGTTTTGTTAAATATGAATATTATTGAAACACCCCTATATCGTAAAGCTCCTGGTGATGCAATCACATTCACTTGTATTCACTAACAATGCTTCTACTTAGTAATAATACAGAGTTAATTGCCCACTTAAAAAGTAACAACCAAAGGGGAGAATCATCTTTACTATTTTTTAATTGATTACATAATACACTTTACCTGGTGAAGTCCAATGAAAAATTTGTGAGTGGACGAGGTGAACATCAAAGCAAGCAGAGGGATGAAAGAAGTAGCGAAAGAAAAAAGGAAACAAAAATGTATTAATATATTAATATGATGGCCATAATGACTTTGAAAATGATGTTTGTCCCTTATATGACGCGGATATTTTGTAAATTCCAAAAGGAAGCTAAAAAGACAGACCCATAAAAATAGTGAAAAGTGCAGAATTTTTTAATACATTTCACAAGCTGAAATTATAATTTCAGTTAAAAAATAGGCATCTTCTGTACTTTCTGGCAATTGCTTATTAAAGTTGCAATGAGAGATGTCAAGTCATCCATATTTTCTGTAACATGTAGTGAATTTTCAGATAGATTAAGATGCTCAATAGATTCCCCTCCTTTTATTTGGAGACAGAATCACGTCTTAAAATGAAACAAAAGGTGATTTGTGTTGATTATTGCCCCGCGCGGGAGCGCGGGGCGATAGATTGTGGAATAATTGACAGAAATGGAGATTTTGGTGTATTGAAGAATGAAGAGCTTGGTCTAACAATTTTAATGACAATGAAAATGAGGAACAGTGCTTAAAATCCGTAATGATTGTGATGAGAACATTTCAAGAATATATATGCAAACACAAGATAGTTTTTCTGTAAGTAAACTAATGCTACAGTGTGAGATAGTGTATTTTCAGTGTTTTATACAAATTTATATTGGAACTGTACAAGGTTGAATTTCCACGGGTTTAAGTGGGGAAAAAATTTATCAGGCCAGTTGGGGGGGGGCGAGTTGCCGCAGCAGTGCCTGGTTATATCCTTGCATATTCAGAAATATTGACAATTCTTGACAGCTGGCATTCAGTTACGATCGAGTCGACTATTTAGGTATACAGTAAACTTGAACTAAGAGTACTAGTAATGAGTTTAAGATTTACGGATCCCACTATTTAACACATCAGTGTTCAATAAAAAGTCACATACAATAGCATTTTTTTGTTGGAAAAAAATGTTATTTATCTCTCAATTTTCGTGGCTATTTTCGGATGTTTTAATAATTCTGCCAATTGCGCGGGGCTTACATTGGTGCCCAGCACAAACATTGTTCTTGTATGTGATGCGATCTGGGAAACCCACCCATTGGTGGGAAATTTAGATGTTGAGTTTTTACTATTCACTGCAGAGTTTTAACTATTAAAGTTTCCATAACATTTAGCTTCTTTCTTCTGTGGACCACACATCAAAAGTTACGCCTTATACAATCTGACAAAAATCAAGTTTACAATATAACAGATTTTAAGATATTTTTTTTATTTTCAAAAACTGTCCTGGCGACATGTGGTGGGGGTGTCCCAGATCACATCACATATTTCAAGAGGAAAACATAGGCTGATTCATACTTGCTCCTATAGGAAATAAGAAATTTTGAAATATCTGTACCAAGGGAATGGTTCTCAGCTTAATCCTTGTCAGATGTGGGATTATTTTGAGAGAAAGCTTTAGACCCAGTGCAGAAGTCAGAATTTTCAAATTCTTTAGGGACACCTGTTATTTGAATCGCTAGTTGCACCTTTAATACCGGTGCTCTAGACCACAGCACCTTGCAAAGCAATGTTACAGAATTTATCAAAAAAAAATACAAAACAAACAAGAAAAAATAAATTACCCAAAATATTCTATCAGTGGGCAGGGGTTTAGTAAGCAAACACGTAAAAATCATTGATGTTGCCTATCTACTATGAGACGTTATTAGGTTGCGTAGTAATGCAAGTTGTTAAAACGCGCGCGCGTAAGGTTACGCAGTGCACCCAGCTAGTATGGAGGGGGTTCATTTTGTTCGCTGGTGAAATATTTTGCCTTTTAAAGACACATCAGTGATTTTTCCGAAAGAGTTAAAATCTTTGAAATTGCAGGAATCGCTTAAAAGTGAAGAATAAGGCCGTTAGAATTATCATATGTTACCTTTCCAACTGAAGTATGACCGAAAACGAAGAAAACGATGTTGCAAAAATACAAATCTCCATGTCAATTACGTGTAGTAAAAACAAAATATAAGTGTCCGAACGACACAATGACTAAAACAGCCGATTTTGTTCCCCTTGTTAGGTGCTTTTTGGTCGATTATGTGCAGGGTATGGTATGATACCTATACTTGTTACAGAATGCAAAAATCTGATTTTTGATGATTTTTTTGATGTTCTGATTTAGCAAATCACTGATAGTGCCTTTCACTCATGCTCATTCTCTCGCTCTCGTCTCCACAGTCATGCAACAATTAAAATGCTTCAACTCCCGAAGCAGATAAAATCTGCTGGAACACTTGGCGAGACTATCGCACCAAAACATGTCACCACCATCCTCATAATTGACTAAGGTTTCCAAGGACTCGCCATGCGTATCACGGTTCACGCATTACCGTCTTGAATCCGATCGGCAAACTTCGCCATTCATCACTGTGGAGAGCTGCTAATTACGTGCCCGACTCTCACCGCTACAAACATTCCCTCGAGTGGCAATTAGCATATCAAACCTAATAGGTGTCAAGTGGGGTTACAGGAGGAATACTTGGAAACAGCAGTAGGGCTACGCAGTGTTATATAGCTATCATTCTAACGGTACTTATCTAATTTGCCATGCAAAAAGCAAATACTCTTCTAATGGAATAATGATATTGAAGAAATAACTTAATTTGAGTTCCCATTACACAGTGTCTTGAACTGACATGATGGAAGCATTTCTGGTCTTAACATTCATTAACAAGACTTACTTCTTAGCTTGAGCAGGGGGAGATAATAAAATTAGAAAACTTAAAGCCACTATCAGCGATTTCTGCACAATGCAAACAAAATCGCACCCCTAATTTTTCATAAGAGTCATATTTTGCACTGTTGTATAGGAAGTAGTTATAGTAAAGAACCATGTACGTAGCTAAGCGTAACATGCCGTATTTGTTAAAATATTATGATTTTTATGCTTTGTTTACTAATAAAAGTCGGGATCCGACTTTTTTAGGTCTAGAAACAGTCATAAATGGCATCTTCAAGACCGCTTTAAAATGCTTAAGTGTCTGTTTTTCAAAAAGAACAGTAATACAAGGTGTTGATATGACCTAACACTAGCAATTTAGAGACAAAATCGGCATTTTTAATTTGGGAAAAAAATGACCGATAGTAGCTTTAAAGAGGCATTCTGTGATTTTGGCCACTTCTTTTCTTAGCATTTGACTCATTAGATATTTTGAATTAATTATGATGATGCATATTGGTGTGTGGGGGGGGGTTAACCATGAGAGTTGGCCAAATATGGCCAAAAAATGAGATAATTACATTGTTAAATCCTATATAATGTAATATATAAAGTGTATTTTATTTGATCAAAATCTGACACACGGTTCTGAATATGGTCGATCAAAGTGAAGCAGTGTATGCAGAAATTGCTAAAAATGTGCAATGTCCTGTACTTAAAGGTGCAACGAGCCAATCAAAAGATCTCTTACCTTGTATTTGGCTACAGAAATGTCTTAAAAGAGAGATAAAAGGTGATTTTGATTTGGTTATATTTAAATAACATAAGCCGAATTTCATATTTGCTCCTATACGCTCCTATACGAAGTTATAAATTTCACAATGTTTGTACCAAAGAAACATTTCTCAGCTTAATCCTTTCAGATGGTGATATTTTTGATGGAAAGCTTTACATCAGGGCAAAAATCAGTACTTTCGATTTTTTAGTGATGCCTGGTATGTGAAATCTCTCGTTGCACCTTTAAATGATATTTAAGGGTTTTTAAAAATGGTTATGATTATAGGATTTGGTTAGATTATTTAGCTAAATATTATCTTTTCAACTGCATGGACAATAACAATGGCTCTGCAGTTCCATAAAAAAGGGAATCTGAAGTGCTTTGTTTACTGCATATTGGGTGGATTTGCTTATCAATAACGCTAGAATTTTCTTGAGTCAATGTACCATACTTTATGTCATTTGGTCTCTGATATTCAGAAAAGAAATTGAGATGGCATTTTATTCATTTTCAGGAAAATGTGCAACCTTTATAACTGACATACTGTATATGTGGAAATTTTCGCGAGGTTTTTATTTTCGCGAATTTCGCGAGTGAACATAAAAACACGAAAATAAAAACTCACGAAAATAACTTTTTCCAATAGATTTGTATTACATTGATGTCAAAACCGTGAAATTAAATTCTCGCGCATTTGGCAAAACTGTTAAAATCGCGAAAATATCTGTACGCGGAAATTTCCACTTATACAGTACTCAATAAATATCAATTATAATATTTATAGTGGAAAAATTGTTTACTTTGGCGAAATATGTCGTCTAAATTGACAATATTCCTTTGATCCCATGGCCTAATGATATAAACACATTTTTTTCAAAGTTTGGGTTATGGGGCTGTTCATCATAAATAAAACCTGTGCTGCAAATTTGTTTATAATAGATGACATTGAACACTAAAATATTTAGTAAATTTGAAAAAAAAATATGTAAAATATTGCATTTCAAGGTACTATGAATTCCAATTTCCCATATTTGCTCTATTAGGCCAAGAAGGAAAACAAGTTTGTCTCAGAAGATCGCGTGCATTTTGTTTAAAATTGGTTTTTGACCGCATAATTATTTTTTTTTAGGTTTTACTCACTTGAAATTTTTTTTTTTAAATTTCAGGGATAAAAAAGAAAATTCGGCCGAAAAATTGAAAAAAGTGGACCAAAAATGCATTAAAAATAAAAACTGCATTTCGCATTAGCTTTTTCTAAAGAAAAACAACAAAAAAATGCATTTCGCATTGCGATTTTTCACATTTCTTCTGAGACAAACTTGTTTTTTTGGGGGCCTTATTGTGACGCTCAGTGCTACCTATTTGCCATGCTTGATTGGAAACACGACTACCCTATATATTGATGAACAGTCAACAGAACTAAAAAGTGACAATGCTTTGTGCAGAGCTGAATTTCAGTCAACCTATAAACTTGGTGCAATGGAGGTAGTTGGCCTTTTTTCAAGCATGACTACTACAAAGGGCATCTATAGCGAGATTTGTGTCCATATGACTAAAATAGCATCTGACCTTTATATTTAGAAATGAACTAAAGAAAGCGGATGATTGCATTCTTTCATCTTTAGTTGGGTTTGAACAGCGTTTACTGGTACCCATCATAGCGACAGAATAATAAAAAGCTAGAGGTCTGATGACGATCTTGATTCAACAAGCTCACTGGAAGGCACTTAAATGTTACCGCCCAAGCCCATTTTAAGTAAACCTTACAGCATGAAAAAAAATGCACTTTCTCGTTGATTTTGCCAGGTGACCCTTGGTTACAAAATGACCCTTGGACATCCAAGAACATCATCAGGCATGTGGCTTGTTCAGAAAGTTTACTGTCACAAAGATCGGGCATGATGTTTTTTTTTGCAGATTTTCAGTATGGCTCCCAAAATAGTGTGGGCTGTTGTATGTTCGCTGTTGCTATTATGACGAGGTATACTTTTACACATAAATAGGCACCAGTTAAAGAAACAACCGGGAACAGTCCCAAGGCCTTGGTACCCACAAGAAAGCTGCTGTGATGAAGAAAACCTACCAACCTCTATTTGGCTTTTAATTGTCCATTGACAAACATTAATAAATTGCATATGGTTGTGAGAAAATTGGATAAAAATACATCAGAGTACAACCTTTGACAAATTACATCCCTTGCCAATTTTCTACTGGCAGATTGGTCCACTTTTGTGGCCAATGATTTTGAGGGCATAGTCATTCCAACATGCCATCATATTATTGAAAGGACCATAATAAATGTCTTTAAATTTAATATTCTCTCTCTTTCATAACTGAGGACTCCCTGTGTCTGATCAATTATTGATTTTTATATTGCATTCCTTGTTTGTCTTCGCTTTATTAACAACATCACCACAAGTGCACTTTAGATGAAAAGAAGAACCAACAACACCCTGCCCTCTTTCTCCTCTCCATAAACTCAAAATAAGAAAAAAGAGTTGTTTATTTCCTGGAAATCAATTTCTTGAGGTCATTGAACAATACAGATGGAGATTTAAGACAACAGTAAATGAAGCATGCAAGTATGCACACAATATAGGGTGCAACCAGTGCTCTTTGATATTTAAAGGCACAATGAGAGATTTGAGACACCCAAACATTGTGTCACAATAGTAATTATATATTAGACACTCAACAGATTTCTTACCTTGTATTTGGCAACAGAAATGTCATAAAAGAGAGAAAAAAAAGGCGATTTTGATTTGCTTATATTTCAATATAAAACATAGGCTGAATTCGTATTTGCTCCAATATGAAATTAGAAATTTCACAATTTTTGTGAAATGTCTTTGTACCAAAGAAACATTTCTCAGCTTAATCCTTTCAGATGGGGCTGTTTTTAATGGAAAACTTTATATCAGGGCAAAAATCAGTACTTTTGATTTTTTAGGGACACCTGATATGTGAAATCTCTCGTTGCACCTTTAAAGATTTTATATTGTATTATAGTCAGCCATTTGCTTAAAAAATAGATTTCCATATTTTTGATATAATTTGATAACATATTACAAATTTTTTTGCAGGTGAACTTTGGAGAGTTTCATCAAGTTTTAAAAAACTTGATGATAAGTGTGTTTTTCAATTTGAAATTGTCCATGTGTGATGCCACTGTTTGTCATTGGGGCAAATTCTCGGTTTTGAGGCAGATTTTCATGGTTGGAGGTGGTTTTGAGGCAGACTTTTCGGTTGGAGGTAAAAATGTCCCAGTGAGCAGGCAAAAAAGGGCTGATGTAGCATGATTTTTCTGCTTTTCTTCTCAATCAAAGCTCTAATACCATGTTTCAAAATATTGAATTTTTAAAAATATGGTGCATATTATGTTTCTTTACACCTATTTTGTCATATATGGATCACAAAATTCCCCTTCAAAATTCACAAGAGCACCCTGTGCATTGAAACAACAAAAAATAACTGACCATTATCATGATTATCGTCTGCTGAATAAAATAGCCCAGTAATTCAATACAGAGCAGAATAGAACTTGGGGAAATTCAATCAAATTCATGACACTTCCTATTTAAATGCAGTAAACTTAATTTCTCTTGTCTTTTTGGGCATGAAAACATGGTACAGCCTTCTGCCTATTTTACTGCATCGCTTGGCAGCAAATTTAACTTGCAATAGAGCGAGTGCCACAGGGCTTAATCCTTTCTTTCGCACTCATAGAATGCCTGAGCATTTCTTGCAAATAAATAAATACTTGAAAATACATTCAGATAATATTTTGATATCTCAAATATGGAACAATCCAAAAGATGAAGTTTGGTATCATTTAGAAGTTTATAATGTCCTTTACAACTTCAAGCAAGGAGAATATGGAGAAGGTACATGTGAATTGCTATACTGAGATAGACATATCTTTAGGTGACAGTTCAAAAATAGTTAGTTAGTTAGTTAGACCAAAGTTTTAAATCCGGTTTTGTCCCCGTAAACGAGGGTGGCCGGATTCACCTCACACTCAGCAATACTGCTGTGTGAGGATTTATTGGAGCAAAAGATAATTGACCGGATGCCCTTCCTGACGTCAATCCACAGTTATCGGCGGTGGGCCTAGCCTTTGGGCAACTTTGCCCAACATGCAAGGCAGCATGTGCTGGATGGCCGCCATTAGCTCTCCAGAGCTGACGCCCTTGTATGAAATGAAATCCTAAAATTAATTCGGGATGCGAAAGGGTTAAGCTATGGTTTCTTCAGAGGAAATGCTGAGGAAATGGGCTTTTACATCTGAAATCCTTACTCCCTCTGTTGAAAACTTAACCTGAATCTTCCATAGTAGTTGTGTGGATTTCAAAACAGAATGGCCTATTGAGAATTATCTTAGGAGGGGTGACAGGAGGAGCGTGACAGGAGGGGGTGACAGGAGGGGAGGTGACAGGAAGGTACTCAACTGTGGTTTTGGTAGATGTATATGGTGCAGAGTGATGGGGATTGAGAGCTTTTGCAAAAGTTAAGTCTTTGGACTAAAATTTTGGACCAATTTTATTTGCCTTTGGAATTAAATTTTGGGCCAAATTAGAGAATGGTTCTGATGCAAGTTAAAATTGTCCAATTGGCTATGAAACTAAGATTTTACGAGTTTAGGCAAATTGGGGGTCTTAAGAACGGATGCTTGAACAGGGGGTTTAAAGAACTGAAGAAGAGGTGCAAACTGGGATATAATTAAAATTATATAAAAATATATAATTCAAATTTTATAATGAATAATGAACAGACATATTATGGTGGATTTGTGCCTACAGAGCAAATAGAGTTTATAGGTTTTATGAGCTTAAATTGTTTTTTAATCATATGATCAAAACAAAATAGAAAAAAAGTAAAAACAAAACCTCCTAACATAAATATGTGAAAAATGTGGAAATGGTGGAAATATACTCATGGTTGGGTAATATATTCTACATCACCACCAGCTGTTTTTACTAAAGACACAAATCAAGGATTCATTGACATTTGAAGATGCAATAATAGCACATTTTTTTGAAGAGCGCCCTCAATTTTCCAAAAATTTTGAGATTTTTATACGGTGCATTGGTAACTGGCCAGTCAACTATACCTGTGAATGGTTAAGCTCGAAAATGTCTATGTGTTGCAAACGAAGGAATTTTGTAATTAGAATAATTAATATCGGAGCTAGGTATCCGATAATAATTCAATGGCTGTTGGGAAATAGCGCCATGTACGTGTCTACGCTCATCCATTAGTTGTTTTATTGGTTCAGGCAAGTCAAGTTAGAGGTCATTTTCTTGAGGTGGCACTATTTCATCATGGATGGACATAAACTTAGCATTTCCAGCTCTGCTGTTAAGTACAATCTGGGATCCCAATTCTAATTACAAAATCGCTTATTTTATGATAATTTCGCATTTTTTGAGCATTCTTGTTCGCAGGTATAGTTTCCTTGACAATTACCAACATAACTGTGCAAAAATATCAAATTTTGACAATTGGGGGCACTCTTCAAAAAATGTGCTGTTATTGCTTTAACAATATGCTTCTTATATTATACACTTACATGTGTACTACTTCAAATAGATCATATACTATACAACATGGTATTACTCTTGATGCCTTACATATTATTCTTTGTAGCTCAGAGTAGAGCTGTCATCCACTTTGATAGAAATATTGGACTCCTGTCTATATTGATTCTATCCACCATCACATTTCCTGGTCTTTTTCACATTTTTGTCTTTGTAGGTGTTTTTAATCAAAATAACACCTTTCTCCCGTATGTGTAGTATTAACTATAACCTTAGAGAAATTGTTCAATGAAGCAAGTGTTAATTTCTGGACATCAATTCATTATTGATTGATTTTGCTAGTGCTCTTCCGCAATGTACTTACTGCAATTATACAAATGAACAGTAAGGTACATTTACAATAAGACCACATACTTTGAAATGGGTTATCAAATTTAAAACCCATTTAAAAAAAAAATCAACATTTATTAAGCACATTGAGACCTGAAGGCAATTATAGTCACTTAGATTTTTAATTTCTATTTCGGAAAATAGTGCATCCTCAAGATTTTCCAAAATTTATATTTTTGTATGTTTTGTAAGCATTAATATTAGCCCTCACCTGAAATGACTACCCTAATGGCAAATAGAATTGGTTTTATTCAGTAGATTGTGGATCATAAAGTTAAACGCAAGTAAAACACACTCGGAAGTTGATTCCCTCAGCATCCACCCTGTTTGACCCGCCTAGACCTTTGTGATTTAATACCAATGAGTACAAGTCTGTGATATTTGTGATCTAAGCTAATTTTAACACATTAACATTATGGCAGGCATACAGATTGGGCTAAAATCACTGGATGTCTTTAACCTCACTTAGGTATCTCCATGATTTTTTGTAAAATATTTCCATGCATATAATATATTCTAGACTATCATTATGAATTATGGTCCTATTAGTTTCTGTACATATGGGCAAGGCCCAATAGCCCTTTTTTGTTCTCTGGTCTTGGAAACCTTTATAGTACATCATTTCCCAAATATATTTTATTCTGTTTTAAGTCACTTTATGAAGTTAACATACTGTCATTTTACAAATAAAGCCATTTTCCAGGTAATGTAATATTTATATACAAATTGGAAATCTTGTTCCACGAAAACCATAGTGAATTATTATTATCCTCAAAACAAAGGTTGTGTCATTTCCAATTGACAAAACAACATGATTTTTGTTTATTGTCTCGGCAACCACACCAGGAAATGTGCATGCCTTGTTTTGAAGAAATACAAGGGGTGGCGTTGACAACTTTTCCATATCCGACATCAGTGTTATATCTGGTGTTTAAAATGCTATTCTTATATTCAGTGGGTGGGGTTTAGTGTGTAAACATGCAATATCATTGGCTGATGCCTATCTAATAAAAAAAAATACATCGGTCCTCAGACCACTTGTGTCGCCTGCCGTCGCGGTTTGTGAATGATAGGCCTCACATGACCTTTGACCTTGATATGTGACCTTTGACCTCATCAACAAATGAGGGATCCCATGTTGCACCTATGACTCAAGTTTGGTTCCAATTGAACTTCAATTTTTCAAATGAGGTTAATTTTACATTTTCAGCCTATTTACAACTTGACCTCACATGACCTTTGACCTTGGTATGTGACCTTTGACCTCATCAACAAATGGGGGTGTCATGTTGTACCTGTGACCCAAATTTGGTTTAAATCCATCAAAGTATGTGGATATTACAGGCAAATGTTAAACCTTTTTCATAACAATAACAGACAACAACAACAGACAACAGACTACTAGTGGACAAAGTGATCCCTATGTGTCTTTCTGCCTTAAGGCAAGCAACACAAAAACTTGATTGGATGTAGAACATCTACCAGAAATGTTTCAAAGCAGAAAAGAATACCCAAATCCGAGGTTTTGATCTTGCATGCCTGTCCTAATCGATCCTATAGGGAAGCAGGTTTGCATTTTCTGTCATGTACGATAGAAAATACTAAATTATCTTGTTATTACATAAAGATGGCATTTATTAGCTTACTTCACTTCATGGGAAGCATATTGGTAATTAGCATTATGGGCAAAAAAAAGCAAGTTTGTCTCAGAAGAAATGTGAAAAATGCAAATGCAAAATGTGTGTGTTTTTTTTTTTTTTTTTAGAAAAATGCTAATGCAAAATGCAGGATATTTTGTTAT